>OX578136.1:142841277-142923777 GCA_951213105.1 Amaurobius ferox
GAACAACAATAATTTATTTTACTTGGAAAATTAAAACCATGGGGGTAAAAAAGTACTTTCTAACGCCATGCTTAAAACATTTTTCAAACTTTTTTCAAATAACGTCATCGAAATATAAATCGTCTGGCTCCCTACGTAAAAGCAGTGAATATTTCATTTATGCACTTTTATTCCAGACTCCAGAGTTAAATAATTTTGTGTGAAAAAATGCAGCAATTCTTATACAACTCATCTTACAATCACTTGTTTACATTTTACATTCATTAAAGTTAGACTTCTTTGTAGAAATAATCAAAATTTGATGATCATTTAAACTAAAAAATATTATAATTGCGTTGACGCAGCATATAGATGCACAGAGAAAACCTAAAAGTAAAGCGGTTTTAGAACGGTTGTTACACTAAATATAAATTGAAAAGAACTTTAAAAATCACGATTTTTACTTTGGAAAACAGATGGATGCCATATTTCATTTTGAAGTGGTTCATGTGACCCCTTCATATTATATAGGTGTTATTATTATTTTAATTTTTATTTATAAAAATACCGAACATATTTTGCTGAAATTTTTTTATATACTTTATGAGATAATTTGAATATTTCCTAGAATTTTCGAAGCGATTTGTGAATTTTAACTTCGCTTAAAAAATGTTCGAAAAATTAGGTCCCATAGGATTGAATGTATTTCATTTTTTCAACACGGGTTCAATCCAAAACTAATTGGGTGATATTATTCATTTACATACCCATATGTCCCACAGACTATCTTAACATACTTAAATTTCATTTTGATAAAGTTATTTTTAAGGCAGTTATCGTGCGAACGGACAAACAGACAGACAGAATGAACAAAGTCAAACATTTTTAACACTTTACAACAAAGTTGAAAAGTGTTTATGACTTTGTTAACATTTTACAACAAAGTTGAAAAGTGTTTATGACTTTGTTAACACTTTACAACAAAGTTGAAAAGTGTTTATGACTTTGTTCATTCTGTCTGTCTGTCCGTTAGCACGATAACTGCCGTTAAATTGACTTAATCAAAATGAAATTTTAGTATGTTGTTCAGACGGTCTATAGGACCTATGGGAATATAAATGAATAATATCACCCAATTAGTTTTGGATTGAACCCGGGTTGAAAAAATGGAATACATTGAGCCCTATGGGACCTAATTTTTCAGGCATTTTTTAAGCGGATTTAAAATTCACAAATTACTTCGAAGATTTTAGGCAATATTCAAATTGTTCCATAAAATATATAAAAAAAAAATTCAGCGAAATATATTCAGTTGTTTTTTAAATAAAAATTAAAATATTAATAACACCTCTTATATGAAGCGATCACGTGTCCATGATATGAAACGATCACATGACCCACTTCAAAATGATATATGGCATCCATCTTGTGTCAAAATCGTGATTTTTAAAGTTCTTTTTAATTCATATTGAGTGTTGTATCCGTCCTAAAACTACTTTATTTTTACCTAAATTCTGTGCATCTACATACTGAAACAACGCAATGACAATATATTTGAGTTTAAATGCTCATCTAAATTTGATTATTTCTACAACTAAGCCTATTTTTCACCTATGTAAAATGTAAACAGCAAAATATGTAGAATGAGTTGTATTAGAATTCCTGTATTTTTTAACACAAAATCATTTAGTCCATGGAGTCTGCATGGCTGATATGAATGAAATATTAATTGATTTTATAAAGAGAAGAACGATTTTTTTCGATGAAGTTTTAAGCATAGAGTTTAATTATTTGTAGCTCCATGGTCTTAAATAAAATGTTTAAATAAAATAAATTATTATAGTATTGTGATGAATGAAATGAATGGGAGAAAGTTATGAATGAAATCCTGTTTTTATAGTGAGATCCAGGCGTGTTATTTTTTCCATGACGTCATTTGAATTAATTTCAGTTGTTCTCGATGAAGTTTTCAAATATAATAAATTATCGTAGTATTATGATAATTCTAAAACTATTACCGAGGAATGTATAACATTTTAGAGATGTTTAAACCAGGCAATTTATATTTCAATGACGTCATTTGAATGAAGTTCATTTTTTTCGATGAAGGTTTAAGTTTTCAAATATAATAAATTAATGCAGTATTGTGATAAGTTTCAAAATATTACCGAGGAATATATTGCATTTTAGACTTGTTTAAATAAAATTGCATTGAAGTTGGAAAGTGTTTCATAATCAATGCTTTAAGCATGATTGATCTTTCTTGTTCAACTATGTTGTAAAGTGTTAAAAAGCGCGAAAGGCTTACTAATATAAAAACAAATTGGGGTAGCCATATTACATATTAGACCTGATATTCCTGAAATCTGCAAAGGGCTTCAAGCTGAAGAACCGCATTGATAATTCATTTAAAGAAGTTCCATTTTAACAAAATAATTATTTCAGTTACAGTTTTTACAAATATAATACTTTTTTTAATTTAATGTTTTATTTATTTTTTTACTGTTATGCAACCTGTAATCTATAATTTTTAATAAAAGGTATGTTCATGCATATTTACTTTCTCATACGTAGCATTGAGAAAATGTTGTTTTCACGAAATTTTTTGATTTTGAGATTTTGATTCCAATATATGTTAAGATCTCCTTAACACATTTTGACTATTTTTGAAATGAAGTCCATCTGTCTGTCTTGTGGTGAATTTCTTGTGTATACACGATAGAAGCCACAAATATCAAAGGATTTTCGCGAAATTTTATATTCGGCTTTGTTATAAAAAATCTAGAACTAGATACAGATTTTTTTTTTAATTCGAGTGAAAACTTCAAAATGTATTCGAAATTTTACATTTTTTTAACATGACAGCATAGGACATAATTTGAAGGAATCATGCATAAAAGGGTTTATTTATGGTTTAATGATCATGCGACTTAATATAGTTTCAATCATTGCTGTTGAAAATGGCTGGGAAACAATTTTCTTTTGCTCGTGACATCATTAGCCTCCCTTGGGGGACAAGATACCACCTAGGGGGTACATTGTGAAGTATGGTATCAATCAAAATATTTTTTCAAGCCCTATAAAGTGTAGGGAAACATGCTACTGTTGCAAAAATTTGGACCCTTGATACGAATTTTTCAAATTATTTCTTGTAAAATTTGAAAACAAAAAATATGTTTAAATAATTAGATCCCACAGAGTTCAATGTATTTCATTATTTCAATCCGGGCTCAATCCAAGACTAATTGAGTGATATTATTATTTTACATTCCCATGTGTCCCACAGACCGTCTCAACAACATACTAAAATTGCATTTTGATAAAGTCATTTTTACGGCACTTATCGTGCGAACGGACAGACAGACAGATAGAATGAACAAAGTGATAAACACTTTTCAACTATGTTGTAAAATAAGTGTTAAAATTGAACTTCAAGATATTGAAGGAATTTTCACCAATTTGGAGTCATTTTCGTTGATTTAGAATCATTTTCGTAAATTTGGCGACATTGTCGCAAATTTAGCGCATTTAAAATACGTCATCCAAGTTGGTGTTTCGCCAAATTTGTTGCCAAGTTTTTAAGAGGTAAAATTTTGTCAAGCTTTCATACGAACAAAAATAGATACTATGGGGGTATAAATGGCAATTGAGATCCTCTCGTTGCAAGTCGTAAGCATTGCGATGATGCTATTAGAAGTTTAATAGAAACTGCTGTGTAGGATATTTTCTATTATAAACATCTATTTCTACAAAACAAAATAGGAATTTTATCCTAATAGTTTAATAGATAGAACTATGTTTGTCCAGTTCAAATGTACATGGTTCGAATACCAGTGGTTTCTTTATAATGGCGCCCGAACGACTTAACTATAGGTTTGATGCAGTAAAAATAAAATGTCAATATTTCCTTAACAGATCTGGTAGCTACCTGTTTTTATCAGACGAAAGTTGTCTGCATGACACCCACTGTCTTCTAATTTGGACATTTTGGCGTAAACTCTTTGACGAATAGAATGAAAAATTTCATATTTTTAAGTCGTCTCTGATATTATTCGACGATCTGAGGGAGTATCTCAGTTTTTCCAATACCGCGAACTTCTTCGGCTCCTTTTTGACATTTAACCAATGTTTGCCAATCGCTCAACTACTAAAATCTCTGCTGGTACTTTAATTTTTTCTGAAGCAGAATATGGGTCCCTTTTGAGCGCCATTGCAATAAGGCAATACTATCTCCTTATATGGGTTACGGGGTTCCTAAGAAAGTTCTTAAACACCCCAATAACTTTGTAAGGAAAGTTTCCATGAGTGTATATGCTAGGTATAGTTTTAGTAAAGGGATCATGACCTTTTGAATACAAGCAATTGCATCGCTTTCTACCGAATAATTTAAAAAGTTAGGATAATAACTCTGCAATAAAGTGAAATAGACGAAAGAAAAACAGGTATAATATTATAAAGCATTGTTTAATGAGTAGGAATAAATAGTAGGAACGCAAAAAAACGCGTATAGGGAAGGTAATAAATACCTATTATTATTACTGTGAGAAACCCAGTATAACCTCTGATAAACAGTTTTAGATATGCTTTGGCTTTTGTGCAGTCATAGACCTCTGAGTAAAGGCAACCCAGCTACAAATTCGAAAACAGAACTATTTAAATTTTCGTTACTAATAGAATCTGCTCTGGGAGGCAGAATAAAGGCTTTAGGCCTGTCATCAAACACGGGGGGAACTAAGATTCCAAGAATTGAGTTCAAGTGAAGGTCTATGCGTCATTAAATTCTCAGACAAAATTCGAAGAAATTTGATACGGTGATCTGATTAACAGGGCGGTCTATTGAAAGATATATATGAAATATGCGAAATGAGGGAGATATTACACACACTCCTTTTCCCCGTTACCTTACACCTTTCTGGTAGGTCGGACGGTCTGGGTCTCAATCAACAACAACACACTCCTTTTCCCCGGCCGTCCATACAGTTACCTTACACTTTTCTGGTAGGTCGGACGGTCTGGGTCTCAACACACTCCTTTTCCGGGGCGCGGTAGCCCATTGGTTAGCGCGCTGGAGTTGCACTCGGTAGGCCCGGGTTCGATTCCAGCCACTGCCAAAACTGCCGCCGTGTTCATGCGGAGTACGATCACGTTAAACATGTGGGTCCGAAAGTCCTTCCGAGAGGTTGGTGGTAGGGGAAGGAGGGTACGGTCCCTGTGGATGCCTCCCCCACTGGGTACCGGTTTAAATTGGGTGGCACTTCCCGACCGTCTAAACAGTTACCTTACACCTTTCTGGTAGGTCGGACGGTCTGGGTTTCAACAACAACAACAACAACACACTCCTTTTCCGTCCGGCCATCCAAACTGCTGCTCTAAGTCTACGGACGAGTCGGGTGGTCTGGGCTTTCGACACACTCCTTTTCCCGGCCGCCCAAATTGCTGCTCTATTTCTCAATTTGGCCATTCTGTCTGTCTGTCAGTTCGCACGATAACTTCCGTAAAAATGAATTTATCGAAATGGCATTTTAGTATGTTGTTGAGACGGTCTGTGGAATGTTTAGGACTGAAAATGAATATTGTTACCCTATTAGTTTAGGATTTAACACGGGTGGAAAAAATGAAATACATTGATTTGGGACATAATTTTTCAAACATTTTTTAAGCGGAGTTAAAATTCACAAATTGCTTTGAAAATCTTTAGAAATATTCAAATTATCACATTAAATGTGGAAAAAAATACTGCAAAATATATTGCTAGTATTTAAATAAATATTGAAATAATTACACCCATGATATATTGAAAAAATCTGATGTGGGCAACACATGACTTTCCTTATGTAATGTAATGAATTTACTACTTTTGCAGTAAAGTAAATAGGTTTTTCTTATAGTAGATACTAATATTCTTTCCAAGATATTGAATTTTCAACAATTAGTCGTCATTTTCATTGATTTAGCGTCATTTTTATCCATTTGGCGAGATTTTCGTTAATTTGGCAACATTTCAAAAAGTCGCCAAGTTGGCGACATTCCGCCAAATTCGTTGCCAAGATCTCGACAAGCGTTATGGACGAAGAAATAAGTTATTCTTTCAGCAGATAAATGACTATTGGCGTTCAAATACAAAAGTATTACTCAAAGTATAGTTTTCATGAATGGAACGAGCTAGATCCACGAGAATGATGTCATCCAATTTATCGCATGGTATTACATATGAAAAGTGAACATGTTTCTCAATAGGAATTTTTTTTTTATTTTATATGACTTTTTGATAATTTTTATGAAAAATGTGTAATATCTCGAGAACGGTTCATATTAGCGTTCTGAAATTTACGTCAATCGCTTTCTAATGAAAAATTACATAAGAAATGTCTATTTGCGTAACTTTATTAGTGGTTTTGATTTTTTGACGATTTTTTCAAAATTTCATTCGAAAATTTAGGGGGTTCCGAACATTCGATTGCGAAAAAAAGCAATAGGCTTCCAGTGTTTACGGATTGTGATTTTTGTACCAAATTTGGTTTAAATCGGTCCATTCGTTCGTCAGTTATCGTCTCCACAGACTCACTGACACACACACACACACACACAGACATCACTTCAAAAATGTTTGATTCGTGATCAGGGATGCTTGAAACATGCTCTCCCGTCGAAAACTCGAATTCGAATTTTCGACCCCGTCACAATACTTTCCTTATACATTATGTATATAAGGAAAGTAATAATAATTACTCCAATATCATATGAAGAGATCATGTGACTCGTTTCAAAATAAGATATGGCATCCATTTTTTTCCGCTGTGTCAA
Organism: Amaurobius ferox; assembly: GCA_951213105.1. NCBI lineage: Eukaryota > Metazoa > Arthropoda > Arachnida > Araneae > Amaurobiidae > Amaurobius > Amaurobius ferox. The sequence continues at coordinate 142,848,061 of OX578136.1, forward strand.
AATCGCAATTTTTAAGGACTGTTTATATTTATATTTAGTGTTACATCAGTCCTTAAAACGCTTTAATTTTGCATATTATCTGTGTATCTAAATTCTGTGCCTACGCAATTACAATATTTTTTTTTCAAATGATTATTGAACTTTGAGTATTTCTACAACGAAGCCTAATTTGAACATATGCAGAATATAAGCAATCAAGCGATTATTAGGTGAGTCGTGTATGAATTGCCGATTGTTTTTCACGCAAAATCGTTTAGCTATGGAGTTTGGAATATAAATGATATGGATGAAACATTCATTGATTTTACACAGAAGGGCAAACGATTTATAAAATGAGATACTGTGTCACATTTTTCGAAGAACTAATTTAACATGAGATAAGCAAACATTATAGCTTCTACAACAATGAAGTATTATAATTGTGATTAACTGCAAAGTATACAAGAAAGATCAATCATGCTTAAAGCATTGATTATGAAACACTTTACAACTTCAATGCAATTTTATTTAAACAAGTCTAAAATGCAATACATTCCTAGGTAATATTTTGAAACTTATCACAATACTGCATTAATTTATTATATTTGAAAACTTAAACCTTCATCGAAAAAAATGAACTTCATTCAAATGACGGCATTGAAATATAAATTGCTTGGTTTAAACATCTCTAAAATGTTATACATTCCTCGGTAATAGTTTCAGAATTATCATAATACTACGATAATTTATTATATTTGAAAACTTCATCGAAAACAACCGAAATTAATTCAAATGACGTCATAGAAGAAATAACACGCCTGGATCTCTCTATAAAAACAGGATTTCATTCATAACTTTCTCCCATTCATTTCATTCATCACAATACTATAATAATTTATATTTTATTTATTTAAACATTTTGTTTAAGACCATGGAACTACAAAAAATTAAACTCTATGCTTGAAACTTCATGGGAAAAAATCGTCCTTCTCTTTATGAAATCAATTAATATTTCATTCATATCAGCCATGCAGACTCCATGGACTAAATTATTTTGTGCTAAAAAAATACAGGAATTCTAATACAACTCATTCTATATATTTTGCTGTTTACATTTTACATAGGTGAAAAATAGGCTTAGTTGTAGAAATAATCAAATTTGGATGAGCATTTAAACTCAAATATATTGTCATTGCGTTGTTTCAGTATGTAGATGCACAGAATTTAAGCAAAAATAAAGTAGTTTTAGGACGGATACAACACTCAATATGAATTAAAAGGAACTTTAAAAAATCACGATTTTGAAACAAGATGGATGCCATATATCATTTTGAAGTGGGTCATGTGATCGTTTCATATCATGGTCACGTGATCGTTTCATATAAGAGGTGTAATTATTATTTTAATTTTTATTTAAAAAACTACTGAATATATTTCGCTGAATTTTTTTTATATATTTTATGGAACAATTTGAATATTACCTAAAATTTTCGAAGCAATTCGTGAATTTTAAATCCGCTTAAAAATGTTTGAAAAATTAGGTCCCATTGGGCTCAATGTATTTCATTTTTTCGACCCAGGTTCAATCCAAATCTAATTGGGTGATGTTATTCATTTATATTCCCATAGGTTCTACAGACCGTCTGAACAACATATTCAAATTTCATTTTGATTAAGTCATTTTTACGGCAGTTATCGTGCTAACGGACAGACAGACAGACAGAATGAACAAAGTCATAAACACTTTTCAACTTTGTTGTAAAGTGTTAATATTATATATATTTATAATAAATATTAACTGCAAAAGCATCGTCGCAAATTATACTTTCGATGGCGTCATTTGAATGAAGTTCATTTTGCGTAACTAACATTGAATGTGTTAATGAAGTTCTAAAATTAGTTTTGTTCATTTTTTGGATAATCTTAAAATGTAAATAACATTGCATTTCAGTTGGAAACTGTTTTTTGGAAAAACACAGAAGTCACGAATCATACTTTTGCGTTCTTTGAAAAGTGGCAGACGACTTTTCTCTCATATTTATAAGTTTGGAAAATAATAAAAGTTTGATAAATGAATTTAATATAGCAATTTATTCCTCTGATCATGCTTTATTGGTTGTGGCAATGGAATATGTGTAGTAAACTGTTATTATATTCTAGGACCCTTCTGTCAATGGATTTCAGAATTCGATGAACTATGCCAGAGGTAAAATTTAAAATATTATTTTTTAAAGTAATAAATTTTAACTGTTTGTTTTTAAAGCCATATTTTCAATATTTTGTGGACAGATAAGTGAGTAATTTGTTTTGGTGATTTTTTTGTATTTAATTTTGATACTAATTTCCATAAGTGTACAGAGCTATTTTTAGAGCTTCTTGTATTGACTACAGTTAAGTTATGGTAAGATACTTTAGAAAAAAAGTAAATTAATATGAGAAAAACTAATATCAACAGATTTATTCGATCAAATGTTATAGATTTTTTTTAATTTGAGAAATTTCATGAATGATGGCTGATCATTCTGTTAATCATTCAAGAATGCAAAATTGATATTAAGCCGATTGGTTGGTATTAAGTGAATTGGATGACGCAGTTAGTATGAAACATTAAGTGTCGGTAGGTCGAAATAAAACCACAATCGAATAAAACATTTTGCTGAAAAAAAAACTGCTCAACGAAGAATTTTATGCGTGTTAAAAGTTGAGTGGTATCCTCAGAGCGAATCATTGTTTTTAAACAAGAAATTTGCTTATCAAACAAAAAACAATGTCTGGCGAAGCCTTCTATGCAAATGTTCGATGTAGATGGTTTTGAATCTGCCCATCTTGACTACTAAAATGTGTTTTCCATTTTGTTCCATGAAACTTTTGCTTTGTTGGCCAAGTCCATAGCATCGAACAGGTCGAGAAATATTTCATTTGGAACTGTGGACACCCAGCCTACATATTTTTTTGAGTTTCAAGTAAACATCTTGTGTTCTTTATTCTATTAGTTCGTTCGAGAACCTTAGTAAATATTGCTATTTTTTCGCAGATGCTATATCTCAAATCGAGGAATACTGATACTTTTTTTTTTTATCAAATGGCCAGGCACTTGACTTTCATCATTCGCCTTTGTCAGCGGTCAGAACGTGAACCATTTAGCAGTCCTAGGATGTTGCCCCAGGCGCACCAGAGGAGGGCGGAACACACTGCGCCCACAACACAAACATCCATGCCTTACATGGGACTCGAACCCACAACGCGGCGGTCGAGCCATTGCTGTGGAAACGTTCGCCTTGACCACACGACCACTGCGTCGGCGGAATACTGATACTGATAATTACTGATTATTGAAGTTTGAGCATATGACTGTGGAAATGCAACTGGTTTTCCTATTTATTTTTTTTATGAAGCTAACATGCTAGCTTTATAAAAAAAAATAAGTTCTTGTAAAATAAGTTATATTTTGAATAAATTCATTAAATTATTTCAAGCTAGTAGGTACATCGAAATATGTAGAAAATATTTAGAGTATGAGTACTATATTCCGTGTTCTAATACATATATAATACAGCATTTTTGTCATTTGCATAATAACCAGTATCAGATAGCAAAATGAAATATGAATTTTTCAGGTTTTGTACGCAATTTATTCTTTTAGAATATTTAGTAAAAATTTTTAAATTTTTTTTTATAGTCCTGTTAAAGTTAGCAAATGGCCTACCATGTCAATGAATTCAATACATTCAGCGTGCTAATGTATGGGATTCCAACTAGAAGAGCCCTTAAACACCATAATAACTTCGGAATGAAAAGTCCCTAAAATAATACATGGTAGTAATCCATATAAATCTTGTTCGTCAAGCCACCGACTTAACAGAGCTGAGAAATAAAAATAAATGTCGAACAATTGTCAAAAACTAGCTCCAGCAACATGACATTAATTAATTCTTTCACATCAGATAAATTTGGATTTAATGAGATAATAAATAAAATTAAGCGTACGATTAGGATCATAATTAGATATGAATGAAGTTAGACGCTTACTCATTTTTTGCTTTTCAAATTTCTTTTTAAAAATATGCTTTAATTTTTTTAAACGATCCCTGTTCTTTTTCTTTTATTAATTTCCTTAGTAAAAACTATGATTAGGTTTTCAATATTTTCCGGAATCCAATTAAGGTCATCTATCGAATGCAGAGATCGAGCTAGAATTTTTCCAGAAGAGTAAAAATACTCCCTGACTTGATTTGAAGGAGTATTTTGCTTTCCAGAGAAGTAATTTTTAACAAATGTACAAATACCCTCAAAACAATTTTTTTTGTTTACAAAATCAGTGCGTAAAAATACGCATGACTTAATTTATAAAGCGTATTTGCTTATTTTAAAGCGTGAAATACGCGTGTAGAGGCGTTATCTCGATGTTTGATCGAAAGAGATAATTGAAGATTTTTAATAAAAGATTGATTGAATATTTAGTATGAAAATTTAAATATATCTAATATTTATGTGAAATTATTGGTGGCAAAATTTTTGCCATACTTATTGATTTTACTAAAAAGTATTTCTTGAAATGTCTATATTTTAGGATCTACTATAGATACAGATTAGATAATGAATGATATAGATCCAGCATCAAATTGCGAAGGATGTAGGTAAGGATTCAAACATTTTTGTTTTACTTGAAACATGTATTTCTCAAGATCGGCTAAAGATTGAGCTTAAATAATAATTGTCATGAAATTTGAATCAAATTCTGGAGGCAGTAGAGTTGTTTATTCTTTCCGCTTCAGGTTAAAAAAAATTAAGATATAAATTTCTCAAGATTGTCTATTTTACTTAAATGAGAAATGAAATGAAATTAACATTAAATTCTGGAGGAAGTAGAGTGGTTTGCTAAGGATTTTCACTTTCGGTTCAAAAAATTTTCTTGATACTTTTAATTATCAAGATTGGCCATAGATAGATCTTAAATGATGGCTAATATGAATTTAGCATAAAATTTTGAAGAAAATAAGGGCACACTAAATATTTCCACTATCGGAATTTTTTCACTTCCGGTTTTTAAAAAATCCTTGAAATATCTGTTTTTCAGCTATAGATAAACCTTCGTTAATGAGTGATATGAATGCAACATCGAATTCCAGAGGGTAGTGGTAGGGATTAATAAGGATTTTCACTTCCAATTCTCAAGCTGTCACTTTCGTCTTTTACCCCCCGAAAATTAGTATGTCTGCACGAAATAAGTGAATGCAATAAATAAATAAATAAAAGTGCTTAATACTTTCGCCAAAAAGTGAAGTGTACACACCATTTATCACTGTGAGACCAGATTTGTAACAAGATTTAGCGGAGACAGTTTTATATTGAATATTTATGATTGTCTGTGATATCAAACAATTCATCAAACTTAAGGACGCCAGTTTTATTGCACTCTGACCCGAGAGGTCATATAGGCCATAAACATAGGGGAGTAAAGTAAAGACACGAGACTGGGTAAAGATGCTAACCAATTATTCAAGATGTCTAGTCGCATTGCCCTAAGGTCGGCCAATGCGATGTAGCCAAAGTACCAGACTTCGAATTGTACGACTGGCGATGCAATTATGATGAGGTCAATTTGATTCGTGTGCAGTGATCGGCTGCCGTACGAGACGGCGTACCACACCGTGAGTGGGTACAGTACGGTGGTGTACACTGATAAAACAGAACCAAAGGTGGCTGTGCCAATGCACAAAGACAAAATTGGAAGTATGTGTTCCTATCATTAATTATAGAAGGTCATAAATGCAGTTGAGTCATTTTAACTTAGCTGGTCTCACATTTGCAATCTCCTCCGCAAATAGTAATATGATAATTATTGTAATGAATGTAATAATTAATCAAATGTTCTTAATAAATGATTTTATTTTAAAGTTAAATTGGGGCAATTAATTGTGGTAGTATGTTAATGTATTCTATTCCAGGAACTCGTACTGAAGATAAATAAGGTAGGTTTAAGCGGCACACAACGCAATGTGTTTTAATGTTTTACGATATACGATATTACGGCCATGATTAAGAGTTTAATTTAATTATTATGCTTTGCATAATCATTATTCAGAACCACAGTCACCATCAGACGGTTCCTTCATAAATTCATTCTATTACATACGAGTAATTAGTGGTTTGATTAATAAAATGAAAAAAAAAGATATATGCATGTGGGTCTCAACTCGACTTTCTTATTCCCATTCCATATGTATTACATCCTTTTGTGTCATAATCAGAATCAAAATGAAATAAGTGAACCTCCTTATGGTCTTTCAGTTTCAAGACATTTCGGGGAAAATGTTCTTAACTAAAAAAAAAAATTCTTATATGACAAACACATAAATTTTTCTACATAATACAACAACGTTACTTCTTTAACAGCGAAATAATAGCGTACAAAAATCCACGGCACAATGCTTTTGACACTGAATTAACGGCACATAAATTGAAATTGGCCGCTTTTGTCAGCTTATGACTCCAAACAGAATTATTTATTCGTACTCACGTGCAAAATCCTCATCAAAATGCAAGCGACAAATAATTAATATTCCTTGAAATAAATGACCATTGACGAATTCTTGGGCATCAAAACACGACATTATAACAAAAGGTATCTTTTCTCGTGAATGAAAGGAAAATTTCATAGTGATACGGGCATTCGTTCTTGGGTTATTTTTCTTCTCTGTCACACACACACAGATTTCACTTTAAAAAAAAATTTGATTCATGCCCTAGTTCAACAGGCGAATAGTGAACAAAACTGACTGGGTCAACCACTTTTTAGGCTAAAGTAATCCAGCCATCTGATGACGACACTATGAAACTTATTGTATTAACACTAGAACGACGGATATTTTGAACTACCTAGAACGACGGGCAGCGGCCAATTTGATCGCCATAGAAAAAATACAACATACCTTTAATTCAAAACCAAAACATTGTAGTTACAGCATTTAGGATATTTCTTCGACACATTTTTTGCAATAAGCGTTCTTGATGCACCGTTCTTGTTATTTTCCATAGGTGGGCTTATCGCATGATGAATACAAATCGTGCGTTTTATTACAGCAGAACGAGCACTGACGACGTTTGTTACTTTTCGCTACCTTTCCGCAAGGGAGGAGGACTGTTGGACGCTGCTTGGTCGCACAGCACGCGAATCGCAGTTTGTTCACAAGATTCAAAATATAGCACCGTTGAGCAATTTGTGAAGAATTGCATGCGAAATAAAATCCAGGTATTTATGGCCGCAAAATCCAGAACAATGTAGAGGATGTACATAGGCCATCTTCTTGATGCCGATCGCCTCGTATAGAGGCGGCTAATTTGGTCTAGAACATCCACGCCACACTTTGAGGGATTCGAGCACGGGCACAGCCGTTGTTCGTTCTTGAAACACGCCGAATAATGCTAAAAAGCTGATGCAATCATTCTTACGGCTTATAGTAGCGCAACTCCGCAGGCAGATTGCATCATCCCTAGAAATCTCTCTAGCGGTCATTTTGACCGTTGCCGTCGTTCTAAGAAGATCGTTGATTTGTTTTTTTATTATAAAACCTAGAATAATTTTCGTCTGTGCTTTTAATAACTATAAGAAAATAAGAAAATTCATAAAATTTCAATGGGCTGGGATTAGCCGTTTCGGAGGAATCATTTCTCAAAGTAGTTATGCGGTCAAAATGACCGCTTCCGTCGTTCTAGAGTTAAAGATTTGGATCTCAAATGCAGTGACATAGAGTCATTTGTTGCCTGTAGAAATCCAGTGAAAATTTTTGACAGCAAATTTGCGATGCATATCTTATCTTCGGAGTGATCTTTCACCAAGTTAATGCAGAAAAACAATAAAATTTATAGTGATATATTCTTTATTTAATCAGCTATAAATTAAATATATACTGTTAAACTTGAAAGTATAGCCTCAACGACGTGTTTTCTTCATTGCGAGACCTTTTTCTCGTGTTCCGGTTCTAACCATCGAATTTAGTGTTATAAATACTTCAATTTGACTGACGAAGCTTGTAGTAATGCAGAAGACTATGATGGCTCGTATTTTATTTGTGAGTTTTACTACCTAAAATGAACATTTTATTATTAACTTGATGTCCACCTCAATTTGCTTTTATTATATTTTGTAAGAGTATCTATAAGTATTAAGGTAAGAGTATCTATAAGTAATGAAGACACTATATCGAAAACTGAATCCATAAAGTTTATTTTTTACAATTTAAATAAAGTAAATAGGTATTTCAATGCTAACAAGACTTACATTGGTTAAAATAGGTTCCTGATTTGACCCCACCTTGGAGGTTAAATTCGGAACTGCTGTTTATAATCTCAGACCATATAAATATTTGTTACATTTTCAGTAAATTTTGGATCCTATAATTTCTATAAAAAATTTGAGCTTCATTCTGTAAGAAAATTAGCTGGCGTTTTCAACATATTTTGAAGCAGCAGGTAAATAAATATTAGTTACTTAGTTCTGCCCCAATCTCACCTATATTTTTTGAAAACACAAATTAGCATTTTTGACCCCATTCCAACATTTATATTCAAATACCTATTTCCTATAACTTGTATGGAGAAAGTAACATTTTGGTAGAAAGAAGCACTGTTGTTTTTAAAAACTGCGGTTTAACATTCTGTGTTAAACCACAATTTCTATAGATGGATTTTGTAGTTTTAACATGCTGTATTAATGTACAAAAATATCAAACAAACTGTAACGCATACTACAAGCAATAAATATTAAATGAATGCAAAATTAAAATATCTGCTGATCTAACTTTCTTAAACATTTCATATTATTCAAATAGATCTACCAAGATCTACTTCTAATATAATCAACTAGAAGATCTACTTCTAACACAACCACTAAAAATATCTACTACCATCATATGCTATCTACTTCTAACATAATCAGTATCAGAATATAAGAATATATATATATTTTTCTTCCTTCTCAAATTACTTGAATTTTTTTTCAAATTATCATTTTATAGCATTGGCCATGCTACCCTATCATTGTTCGGGAATTATCATTATTTTGCATAGTACATAATATGAAAATCTTCATATTCGAAGAAATATATCCATGATAATTACTAAAATTGGTCTAGTTTTTTTTATGTAATGCATTTATATATAGATGCATGATATATATATATATATATATATATATATATATATGTATATCAATCTCGCTCGTATATATATATATATATATATGAGCGATATATATATATCTTATATAAGTAGCTCGTATATATATATATTACGAGCTTGTAAAACGCTCTGGAGTCTCTTTTTCCTCCTCCAGCTTTCGTCTTTTTTGAAGACCAGCCAGAGAAAACATCCGCCTGGTCTTCCTATAACGTGAATATAGGGTTACCAGATGTTGAAGGTCGGAGGAGGGTTACCAGATCTGGCAATTTATCGCCCATTCGGTGACATTTGACGACTTTTTGAAGCTTCCGTGATTATCGTTAATGTTTTGAGAATAGTAGCAGCTGTTCTATGAAATGAAATACGTCAATGTTTTGAGAACAATATCCATCACACCAGCTGCGGGAGCGGTGTACCGCTGCAAAGCGAAGGATTGAGACGTTCATTACGGGGCCTCCATACACGTGCACGGTTGAAGACCCAGACCACACGATCAATATATATATATATATATATATCAATCTCGCTCGTATATATATATATATATATGAGCGATATATATATATCTTATATAAGTAGCTCGTATATATATATATTACGAGCTTGTAAAACGCTCTGGAGTCTCTTTTTCCTCCTCCAGCTTTCGTCTTTTTTGAAGACCAGCCAGAGAAAACATCCGCCTGGTCTTCCTATAACGTGAATATAGGGTTACCAGATGTTGAAGGTCGGAGGAGGGTTACCAGATCTGGTAATTTATCGCCCATTCGGTGACATTTGACGACTTTTTGAAGCTTCAAGAAACACCCCCAAATAACCGATATTCTACGAAATATGAGTTCTCAAAGTTTCTACAGAGAAAGTTTATAAAAGGTACCATCACTCAGTTGGAGAGCAGTTGACGAGCTACATTGAACCGTGATTATCGTTAATGTTTTGAGAATAGTAGCAGCTGTTTTATGAAATGAAATACGTCAATGTTTTGAGAACAATATCCATCACACCAGCTGCGGGAGCGGTGTACCGCTGCAAAGCGAAGGATTGAGACGTTCATTACGGGGCCTCCATACACGTACACGGTTGAAGACCCAGACCACACGATCAACCTTAAGGCTTATGGCAGCTTAATGTGTGGCCACACGTACACGGTTGTCATCACGTCCCAAATTGAATCTCGATTCGTCGCTGAAGACGACCTGGTTTCATTCGGGTGCAGTCCAATCCCGTCGAGCGCGACACCACTCCAAACGGTGGCGACGGTGGGTGGGTGTCATTGGCAGCACACTCAATGGATGCGGCGATACAAAATGCCCTTCAGCCTGGCGCCTCGCGATGGTATGGGCAGATACAGAGGCTCGTAGTGAAGGTCCTGCCTGTATCCGGATGGCGGACAATGATGCAGTTGGCACTGTGCGTGCGTGTCGGGTGATGTGAAGGTCTTCTCGGCTATTGGTCTGATGAGGGCGTCCTGAGCCTGGTCGCCTTGTATTCGACCTTTCTTTCGTCCACTGGTCCCAACACCTCCTCACAGTAAAGTCAGAACGGCCTAGGTGACGGGCTACTGCCGAGCTGACCACCCGGCTTCCATCAACCCGATGATTTTTCCCCTCTCGAACTCTGACAGCTGATCACATTGACTTCGATGGCGGCGTAACGGCTTCCCTAATGAAAAAGCGATCCTTTGCAACAGATTAAGTACAGGCGGAAAAAAACCTCTGCGTACCTTTTTTCTGCGCCAGGGAGAATGAAGTTCAACGCCTTCTGGTGGCATTACGCAATGCGCAATCATGTTGTATTCCTAAACATTTACATATCTGCCTGACAGGTACCTTCATTCCAAGTTTCGTCACGATCCCACAATTACTTCTTGGTGCGCAAATTTGTATGGCAATGAGTGTAATTTGATAGCAGTTGATACATTTGTTCTTGAATAATCGTCTTTACACCGCAGATATACACACACGGACATTTTTCCAAAATTGTTTCAATTGATTTATTGATTTCAGGAGGACATGAAATGTGCTTGTCTTTTTAAAATTAAAATTTTGAACTGGAAAATTTTCGAGAAAGCACAATAAGTTATAAAGACATAAGAAAGTAAAAAGCGCTAAACCTAAGACTATATGAAACACTCCGTGACTTTTGCTAGATATTTGTAAGAGTATGCAAATAAAATAAAATCATTAAAAACAACACGCACCACAAAATTAATAATGCCAAACAGTTTCGAAGGCAAGAAACACTATTCTTCGTCAGGACAAACAAGAAGCGTAACCTTCCCTCGTCAGAACTAGATGGACGACTAATCTCGTTTGTCCTGACAAAAAAGGCTATTTTTTGCCCTCAAAATCGGCCAGCACTATAATTTTCATGTTTTATGTTGCTTTTAGTGAAGTTTTTTTAGTTTTATTTCACTATCACTAGTTTGAGCTATGCGTATATATATAAATAAAGTCATACTTTCACTCTCTTTTGAGAATTTTTCTTTGATTTCCATATTTGCATGGATGCTGCAAACTTTCATAGTGGTTAACATTCGTAGTAGCGTGTGATCATTCATTTTCCCCATGATAAATAACATCCTTAACAGCAGATGTCGATAATCGCGGTTTTTAATAAATTCAACAGCAAAACATCCTCTTTAGATAGATATCGAAAACTTTAAGTTCTTGGACCAGGTCGATATTTCTCAGCGAGGCCTGAAATTGGCTAGTCGAAGTCCAACCTTTGAACAAATGCCAATTTTGCTCGCTCTCCAGGACGAAAACGCACCTGGTGCAGCATTGATTTCGGAATACCGCGTAGCCCTTATTTTCGATATTTAAGAAATTTTTTACAGCAAAAAGTATAGATTTATTATATGGATAGCTGCTAATGCAAAAGTTTATAAGATACCTGATATAATCGCGATGGCTTAGATGTAGAACAAACTGTTCTTAAGATTTTAGTACTGAAAATTAAAAGTTTTTGGAAAATCATTTATTATTCAAATTTTTTATTGATTTCGTCATGACCAATGGTCGCCTGTCTGTCTGTTTCAACTTCCTTGATGGCATTTTTAACATATTATCCTATGTCCTAAAGATCTGAAATTCGTTTAGTCCAGTAGGGCAAAAATCTATCGGAAAATAGTACAGGCATATTTTTTTTTCGAAATGATCCACGAAATCTCCCTTTGCTTCTATAGAAATATATAATCCCATTGTTGTAATATAGTTGAAAATGAGTCCAACATGCAGCTTCGCTTCTCTCTTTCTCTCTTTGAGTGTGTATATATATATATATATATATATATATATATATATATATATATATATATATATATGTATATATACACACACACACACACACATATATATATATATATATATATATATATATATATATATATATATATATATATATATATATATATATATATATATATATATATATGCCGACGTGGTAGTCGAATGGTCAAAGGCAAGCGTTTCCTCGTACTCGTTCGACCGCCGTGTTGTGGGTTCGAGTCTCACTTCAGGCATGGATGTTTGTGTCGTTGGGCGCAATGTGTTCCCACCCCCACTGGTGCGCTGGGGCAACGTCATATGCCGGCTAAGAGGTTCGCAGTTCTGACCGATGTATAGGCGAAGATGAAAGCGTCAGAGCCTGGCCATTGGAAAATGTATATATATATATATATATATATATATATATATATATATATATATAACGAAATTTTATTCACTTGCTTAAACAGGTACCATATATAGCTAATGATAGTATAGCTATCTTACAAGATCACAAAACAACTATAAGGAACAATAAAGCAGCAACTAAATGCTCAACTAACTTGTAAAACTGTGAAATTTTCTCTCAAGACATTGACGTATCTCACAATTCAATTTGAACCGTATTATGTCAATTGAACGATGGATTCCTTATATACTCTCCAGAAAGGTATCTTCGAAAGTAAGAGAAATCAAGAAAGTTTCAGTGCCTTCCGAAACTCGGAAAAAGTTGCCTCATGGGCAGTATTTCGCTAAATCTGGGGCCCAAGATCTCAAAAGAATGTCACCGTTGTCAGGAAATCCTTTTCTTCACATACTAGCATATATTGTCTGTAAATGCGTTTTATCTTTGTTGAGAGATGGAATGCCAAGAATCTTGTTACGCATTTGAAATCCTAAATCAAATTTATCTAATTTATTAATCTTTAAAAGTAAAGTATGTACCCGCAAATAAAAACATATGAAAAAATCTGATGTAGGCAACACATGACTTTCCTTATATAATACAATGAATTTACTACTTTTACAATAAAAAATAGGTTTTTCTTATAGTAGATACTTATATTCTTTCCAAGATATTGAATTTTCGACGATTAGTCGTCATTTTCATTGATTTAGCGTCATTTTAATCCATTTGGCGAGATATTCGTTAATTTCGCAACATTTAAGAAAGTCGCCAAGTCGGCGACATTCCGCCAAATTCGTCGCCAAAATCTCGCCAAGCGTTATGGATGGAGAAATAAGTTATTCTTATACCAGATAAATGACTATTGGCGTTCAAACACAAAAGTATTGCTCAAAGTATCTCTTCTCATGAATGGAACGAGCTAGATCCACGAGAATGATGTCACCCAATTTATCGCATGATATTGCATATGAAAAGTGAACATGTTTCTCAACAGTTAATATTTTCTTTAATTTATGGGATCTTTTGATAAATTTGTTTGAAAAATGTGCAATATCTCGAAAACGGTTCATGCTAGCGTTCTAAAGTTTATGTCAATCGTTTTCTAAGGAAAATTTACATAAGAAATGTCTATTTGCGTAACTTTATTAAAAGTTTTGATTTTTTGATGATTTTTTCAAAATTTCACTCGAAAATTTAGGGAGGTTCTGAACATTCGATTACGTTTTAAAACAATAAGCTTCCAGTATTCAGGGATTGTGATTTTTGTACAAAATTTCATTCGAGTTGCTCCACTCGTTCGTGAGATATCGTCTTCACAGACTCACTGACACACACACACACATACTTTCTCTCTCATATACACACACACATACTTTCTCTCTCTCTCTCACACACACACACACACACAGACATCACCTCAAAAATGTTTGATTCGTGATCAGGGATGCTTGAAACATGCTCTCCCGTCGAAAACTCGAATTCGAATTTTCGACCCCGTCTCAATACTTTCCTTATACATTATGTACATAAGGAAAGTAATAAACCACCATTCATTAAAATCGGTTCAATAATTTAGACTGTAAGCCCTTCAACATTGAAGAAAAATAAAAGAGCCTGACCAAAAATCGTAAAAGTGCATTTTAAAGTTCTTATTTCTCGTGTGATTATGCACCAATTGTAATTTTTTTCTAAACTTCTTGGTCATATTAGAAAAGGAAAAAAGTATATAACTATTTTGGAGGCTGATCTAAAAAGCTCTGAAAATCGGGGTTTAACACGTCAGGTATAATAGGACGCAAGTGTGCTAGTTATGGATACACTTGCTAGCTATGGATATATCACTTGCTAGCTATGGATTCCGACATGATCCAAAATCATCTAATTTCCAATTTTAGGAAGGAGAATATTGATTTACAACAGTATAGGGAAACTTCTCTGAAAAATGTTAAGTAATCAATTCGTAGGGGGATGGAATATTCCATCAATCTATATATTCCATCCTCTTATATCAACCCCTCGACCCGGGCCTTAATCTTTCGAGAATGGCAGCCCTGAGATACATCTTTGAGGCAGGGCCTGATCAAGCCAAAGTGGGGCCCAGGACTTGGTATTATTTCCGGACCCCCAAACGCATATCAAACACATACAAAACATCAACACATAACAAATTTAGGGACTTAGGATCACAATCCTAAATTTTTTACATGTAGAAACTTCCAAACATTTTATTTCAAAGTACCACTATATGTCTTATATAGGATATATAATATTTGAAGCTATTAACATTTTATAATGTAAAATAAAAACTAATATTACCAGTTGTAAATTAATTAAAAAATTATTTCTGCTTAAAATTTCTATTACATGCAAAATTTAGGGGCCTCCTTAAAATTTGGGGGTTCAGGGCCCCGTGCGTTAATCAGGCTCTGTCGAGAGGTGTGTGCAAGAGCATGTAGGCTAAAAGTGAATGGCTTAGGGTTTTGTTTTAAAACATTCGTTCGGATCGAGGTTATTTAGTGTTTGAAAAAAATTATAAATAGAATTCAATAAATTACTTTTTATTCATTTTTGTTATGTAAAGAATAATGTTTGACCAACTTTTAGCTTTATTCTTAATACATAAATAACACATATTCATATTTTTGATTTATTTGGATAAACATATGGTCTTGGATGCACCGAACTGACATAAGGGTGTTTTCGACCCCGTGCAGGCTCAGAGTAAGGTCCTACTCCCGCGGCAACCTATGGGTTTATGCCGACTACTAGGACAGAAGGCACAGAGGCAAAATCTCTCATCCAGCAAAGCCGCAGCCAAGGGCCACGTTCTCGACGGAATCATTCACCGGGCAGGTGCCCGAAGAACACCCGTCAAGCCAGAAGCCAGCCACCGGCCGGACCTTGGCTCAGACCATGAATAGGCACAGTCCAGTGGTCACGGCCACTCAGAAGAGTCGAGCCTGATTGCCTCACCGGTTCGACGGACGGTTCATCGACATCCAGGTAACCTGATTTTTATGCCCCCAGTTTAGAAGATCAGAACTACAGAGCTAAAATCCGTTACCACTTCAAAGAGTGGCCCGCCCCGGGGGGCGGGACCCCGAGCAGGCTCAGGATCTAAATTTTAATATGCGTCTGCTGGCTCGAGTCTGGTTCAGGCTCTGTTACTGGGTAAAAATCTGAAAGTTTGGCTATATGTAGATTGTGCCACCCAGCCAGTGGTATCACTCCATCTTAATGGACATTATTTTTAATTTCCAATTCGAAAAGTATATCAAGTTCTGTGTATTTATTTACAAATAGCAAATCTTTCGAATGGTTTTGGTCGTTAAAAACGAATTTGCTAAAATCGATTTTATGAATATGCATTTTAATCATGCATTTAAAAAATGCACCTCAATAATAATTCTATTACTAATGAAACAAAAAGAAAAATTCAATTGAGATAATTTTAAGATTGGTTACGGAAGTATTTTTAATTACTATAAAATGGTCAAGGTGTACTAATTACTATTGTATAAAGGCTTAAGCTGATTTTTATGAGTGAAATTTCGTGAAAGTTGCCTAGAAGTTTTATAAAAAGTTGAAGGACCTGTCATAAATGTTTAATGAATAATGAGGTATGATTGTCTAATAAAAATTATAAATCACATTTTTTGAAGCATAGAAACGCATAAGCATCTTTCTGTAACACGTATAAATATCCAAAAATTAGTCTTGTACTGTCTAGCTACAAGTTAAAAAATATTATGATAAAAAATATATTACGTAAATATCACATCATTTTTTCATATTAAAATTCAAAAGTTCATCATGAACAAACCAGAGTTTGACGAAATGATATTTGTACAATTGAGAACTGTGAATTTTTCTGTTGCCCCCCTCCCCTATTTCCTTTTCCACCGTACTCAGGTCTATGATAAATACGTAACTGCCTTTAAACCTGATCACAAAACCCTTGATCTCTCATCCACTGTTGTTTGCAGCCGCATCTAGATGGCACTACCGTCGCGGATGCCTGTGCTGTCAACATTCGCCCGTTCTCATCCCAGAACAACATCAATCCTCCGCACTCGGGCGTCGAGATCTGATCTTGCTCATCCGGCTGATCTCTTTCTACTGCACCTTTGTTTATTATTTTTTTATTCTTCCATTTCCTCCCAAATTTCGGGAGGGGGGTGGCCTGCTTTTCTCACGTGACATGAGGTTTCGATATCCGGCACATCCAAGAGAAGGCAGGACAGGCGTACGCGTAAGTAGTACTAAATTTTTGTTGCACGGATTATTTTTGTGTGCAAGGTGTTTCCTCCGATGGTTTTCCAGGGCGGGGATTTGAAACTGCTGACCATTTGCGAGGGAATGCCGTTGTAAGCAGCCGGAGTTGACCTTTGATTGCATTTGTGTACCAGATATTGTGATATAGTGTTTTGTTGGATATTTTAAGTCTTGTGCATGACTGCATGTGTTGAATAAAATTTAACATTAAGGTCAACCAGGAAGCTAGCAAATCAATTTTTAAATTTTCTGCTATAATTCTCAATAATTAATGCAAATTCTGTTAATGAAATTATTGCAAATACATCTTTACAATAATTATTTGAATCTGCTATTATAGATATCTGTGGACAAAAATCTTCGTTAATGAACAGTATAAAACAAAGATGTAAGAGGAAGCGAAACCGATTTCGGAAGCTAAACGCCTCCATTTTTTAGAATAGAAGCAAGCGACTGAGTAGTGATACTAGAAAATAACAACAGTTTCCGATTTTTACTGGTGTGGCTGCGCTGTATCTCATATTCTGAAAAATCTGAAGAAGTAGACCCGTTTTGCTTTAAAAACTAATTGAGAACCTTACATTTATGTTTTATACTGTTTAAAAAAGAAGGTTTTTATGCACAAGTAAGATTTTTTTATATTTGATCTGTGAAAAAAATTGGTCTATTATTACTTCCCTACATACATGTATAGGGGAAGTATTGCGACGGGTTCGAAAATTCGAAATCGAGTTTTCGACGAGAGAGCACTTTTCAAGCATCCCCAAATTCGAATCAAATGTTTTTGAAGTAATGTCTCTGTGTGCGTGTATGTATGTTAGTGTGTGTGTCCGTGAGTCTATGGACGCAATATCTTACGAACGAATAATACGCTTTCAGTAAAATTTCGTACGATTATTACAATCTGTGAATACTGGAATCCTGTTGATTTTAAGCGCAATCGATTGTTCGAAACATCCCTAATTTTAGAATGACATTTAAAAAAAAAAGTAAAATCATCAGCACATTTATTAATATAAAACAATGATCATTTTAGACGTAAATTTTCATTATAAAACAAATGATATAAAATTTAGAACACTTGCATAAGCTGTTTCTGACAAATTGCAGGATTTTCGAATATATTTTTGAGAAAATGGGAGCTTCCTTCAATACTGTTAGATTAATAATCAATTCATGAATAATTTTTCACCAGAAAATGAACGATACAAACTTTTAAACGCTAGCATGAACCAATCTCGATATATTGCACGTTTTTCAAATACATTTTTAAAATATATATTGCATAAAATTTTTTAAAAAAAAAGTAAGTTTCTTTAAATAGGTTCACTTTCTACAGGAAATGTTATACGAAATCATTCGCGTGAATCTAGTTCATTCTGTTCACGAATAAATGTAATTTTTGCAATAGTTTTGTATTTTGACGCCCAAGTATTTACTAACAGTCATTGATTTCATTTGACTATTCATAGATGAATACGTCAATCATTTAGACAATTGTCAAAAGCGCTAAATTTTAATTTACATGTTGTTGATTCAATACCAAAAACATAGTTCTGTTGATCTTGTACACCATTATTTCGGTGTCAAAGAAGTAAAAGTCATTTCGTAATCTAGGGAAAGTTATGTTCTGCCCACATCAGAATTTTTCTTAAATTGTTTTGATAAAAAAACATTTTATGTATTCGTTGGCTGTCATAGCAAGAGGAATGCGAAAGGGGCGATTATTCCACGTGTTATCTTTAACGGAGTTATGGGTTCTAAACACCCCCAAGAATTTCAATAATACCAGCAGAAGATTTTAAATATATGAATCGCGCTCCTATAGCAGATATCAACATCCATGGTTCAGATTTCGAAATTTTGCACTCTTCAGTGCGGATTGGGCAATAACTGCAATGGCAAAATGGAAACTTGCTATGTGCCACAATTTTGCAACCTCGAAGCAGACAGATAAATTCATTTTTACTACTCATCCAGTATCAATGTCCCCCCTTGAACAGATTCTTTGGGTATTTTCAAATGCATATCGGTGTTATACCAGAAATGATAGGGGGATAAAGGGACTTTAGTATAGGTGTAACCAGGATATTGGAAAAGGGTTGCAGAGGATGGGGTGGTGAAGGGAGTTTTTACAGTGCTAGTTTTCATATCCCAAAATATCCGTATGAAGAACTGCCAGGATAAGTCGATAATCTGATGCTTTTAAATTCGGGTAGAAATATATTTAATAAAAAAGAATTTATATGATATTGCATTTGAAAATGTTTTGGTGAGCTTGTTGAAATTATTTTAAGCGTGATGAAAGAGCGAAAGATTTAATCAGTAATACAGAAATGTTAGGACCATATGCAGCAAATGCGCTCCTATTATCACTTATTTTACAAGTTATTAACATTTAATCATAAACTATTTATGAGGCCGCGAATTCCCCGGCCCCTTATGTAATGCACTCTCTCACCCCCCCCCCCCCCCTCCTCCCTGTCGGGCACCCTGGCTTTAATATGTTTTAGCATATCTGATTTGAAGATAATACCTGTTTTACTGGAAAAATCCTAAAAGGAATTAAATGAAAAAATGTTGATGAACGCGTTAATCATTCAAATAAACTATTTTTCTTAAACTTTATTCCACAAAATGTAATAAAGGACTGTCATAGCAAGAAAGGACTGTCATGGACCTGAAATAAAGGAACAGGATTTCAGGACTAAATAAATAAAATATTGGAATAGCCGGAGGGTCTACAAAATGTTGTTAAATAAATTAAGGAGTCGCATTTGAGTGTATTATTGTTATGTAGCTGTCCAGATTCTTATTCCACGTCAATTGCTGCTAATGAATCGGAAGATCAAGTTAATACACTATGTTGAAATAAATTTATACACATATATATATATGTATATATATATATATATATATTATAATATATATATATTGTAATATATATATATATATATATACACATACACTCAAGTACCAAAAGTCATGGGATACCTCTCTAATATCATGTTGGGCCTCCTTTAGCTCGGTGAAGTGCAGCAACTCGACGTGGCATGAAAAATGGCATGAATGTCTCCAGGAAAAATGCTCAGTCATGGTGTCTCGATAGCAAACCATAATTGCGTGGTTGTGGTAGGTGCTGGAATTTAGGCATGAATGGCTCTTTCTATCATATCCCAGATATGCACCAAGGGGTTCATGTCTGGCGATCTAGGTGATCAAATCATGTGCTGGAATTATCCAGAATGCTCCTCAAATCAATCGCTAGCAATATGGGTCCGGTGACACGGAGCATTATTATCCTAGAGCATCCCATCATTATTGAGGTACGTAAAATCCATACACAGCTAAAATGGTCACCAAGCAGCTGAACATAGTGATTCCCTGTCAATGACCGATTCAATTTGACCAGCGGACCCAATCCATGCCAAGTAAACATTCCCCACCCCATTATGGAACCACCACCACCAGTGCCTTGTTGACAAGTTGGATCCATAACCTCATGAAGGTTTGCGCCACATCCGAATGCGACCATTAGCTCGTACCAACTGAAAACTTGACTCATGGAATCACGCTACCTTCTTCCAGTCACCTAGAGCCTATTGAATGTGTTCCCGAGCCCAGCTGATTGCTGAAATGGATGATGTCCTGTGAGTAAAAGCACTCGAGTCGGTCTTCTGCTGCCATATCTCATCAATGCCAAATTTCGCTGCACAGACCTCACAGATACGCTTCTAGTGAGTCCCTGATTGAATGTGGTAGTCAGTTAACGCAGTGTCGCTCGTCTGTTAGCACAGACACTTATACTCAGACGTCGCTGGTCGCGATCATTCAGCAGATGTGGCCGTCCACTGCGCTGTCCCTTGTGGAAGGTAATGCCATCTATGTGGTACTCTCGATGCACTCTTGACACTGTCAAGGGAGATATCTTCAAAGTCTCAACACCTTCCGAAATGCTATGCTTCGAGCTAGATCCAACTATCACTCCACGTTCAAACTCGGTTAATTATCGTCGGGTAGCCATTATCCCGTTATTTAACGTTTCAGACATTCAAAAGCCCAACAGACAACACTGACAGCCACATGACCACATGACTCTTTATACCCTTTTAACGCGATGCGAGCGCCACTTGTAAATTTGCACACTGCTATCCCATGAATTACGTCACTTGAGCTCAATTTATTCAGTTTCAAATAATTTTTGGGAGCTAGAAAAGGCCTAGCTCATCGTGCAAAAACAATGTTTCTGTTTTGCAATTCTTGATCTTTAAACACATTTCTTGCATTTACACCACGTATGTTTAAGCAGGGAACAAGGGGATTAGTACCTTAAGTACCTGCATTACATATATGATTTATATCAATAATTTCATATCAATGTGTTGTACAAAAATTTATTCACCCCTCTTTACCACATGTAATTCTTATTCAATTCCTTAACTTTTACATGGAACAGTGAAAAGGGATATTTTGTACCAATTTAGAACCTGTTTTATTTATAATGTTTTCTTATCATGTTTTTTTTTAAAATAGTCAATGGCTTCTTGTATAGTATTTTTGATGTCACATTTACATTTCAGTTCATCTTCCTTTCACTTATGTTATACAGAACATTTTCTATTAATGATCTATCTCAGGTATATATAATACAAGTAAAATAAAAAATTTTCAATTATATATATATATATATATATATATATATATATATATATATATATGCACTAGTAATATATTGAGCTACAGCTACAAAACTCGACATGTATGTATTATTATTTAAGGAGACATGCAAATGATACGAATTTGGGAGAAAATATTTGTTTTAATAAAAAATGGTGGCAACAAGAAAATGTCATTTTAGTAAGTAGTGAATCCTTTCCTGGCAGCTATACAAGCCGATATTCGGTGCGACAATTAAATTACTTATGTTCCTCTGCGGACGATTCTGTGACAAATGTAACTTGTCAGCTAATTCAGTTATATTCTGAGAAAGCTGCAATTGCCGTTCATGTCCCAGACGTGTTCTATAGGTGATAGGTCTGGGGACTTAGATGGCCATGGGAGGGTATTAAATCATCTAAGACATTGTTTAAAATGTCGGGTAGAATGTGGTACAATAGGCTGTAGAATATCGTCGACGTACAAATGAGCCGTCAGTCTGGCTTGTAGCACAACTAGAGGAGGTCGACTGTCCCATGAGATGGCTCTCCAGACTGCCACACTGCGTTGTTGTTGAGACCCAGACCGTCCGACCAACCAGAAAGATGTAAGGGAACAGACCGTCACACTACGTGTGATGGCCCTGTGCTGTTCTACTACACATGCGGGATCAGAACGCTAGTCGGTCTTCACACACGTATCCGGAAATCATCAGCACTGAGAGATAAGTGGAATTCGTAGCTAAATAAAACATTCCTCCAAACGGACACTGTCTAGGCTGACCGAGTTGGCCACCAATCCAGACAGCTTTACCTACCTATATTGAGGGCTCAGAGGTAGTCGCCTCAATGGACGTCGATACCTAATCCTACTTCTTGCTAGTCGTCTTGGAATAGTGATCCTTGATACAGGGTACATGAAGAATGGCAAATGCCTTCGAATGGCTTATATCTGTGCCATTAATGTGGACGTGGCTCCTCTCCTCACTGCACGATCTCTCGATTCTGTATAGGACGTCCTGAGCCTATGCGATGGTTACACGTGCCTTCGCTGATTCATTGTTGCCAACATCGAGCAACTACCATACTGATCCGACCAAAATGGCAAATCATGCGTCTGTTGGACCAACCAGCTTCTCTTCGGCCTATGATATGGCCTCTTTCTAAATCCAACAATTGTTCGCAGCGCCATCGATTACGCCTCAAAGGCATCTCTTTACAGAACTTTCAGTATCAAGGTAGAAAATTCAGTTCCAATTGCTCCGAAGTTTGAACACCGGTCGTTTTAAATGCTGCACGATTTCTCATGCGCGTTGCATGATCCTTATAACACCATTGGCACTGACAGCTTGATCATTTGCATAATGCTTAAAACAACATTTTCTTGCCGAGTTTCACGGCTGTGGCTCAATTTTTTTCATGGGTGCATATATTTTTTTGCAACATATTATATATATCGGAAATTTATTGGCAGATATGAGAAACATGCCGCAATCATAGCTACACACGACTAAGCTTCAAAAGATAAAAATTATTAGATGCAATATTGTGTTAATTTAACATTATATTTTAAAAGTAATCATAGTAAAAATGAATATTGGCCCTTATTGAATAAAAGGCATTGGTACTCAAAAGATTTTCAAAATAAATAAAAATATGAGTAAAGCTTTTGAAATTAACCAACACAAATCTAGTGTATAGAAAAAATCTCATGTGGGCAGCACATGACTTTCCTTATACTTGTATAATGCAAAAAATAACGTATAAGACTCAAGGTCTGTGTTTTTATCGTTAATGGTACATTTGGCTATTTTCTGGATGACAACATGTAAAACTATTCCAAAGTACCCAATTAACTTACATTTCGCGCAACTCTAAATAAACAATTATCAATATTGATAGCATCCTCAATAAGCGATATAGTCCATGTATTAAAATAATTTAATATATAATTTATTAATTAGGCATCATTTTCATTAATTTAACATAATTTTTGCCATTTTGACGATAATTTTGTCAATCTGGGGCAAGATATCGCCAAGTTAGCGATACTTTGCTAAATTATTTCTTATATACTAGAAGGTATGCCCGTCATATGACGGAAATCAGAATTTGCAAAACATTACTTCCCATTTGGATTCATTTTGATCAATTTGACGGCTGTTTTGTGACTTTAACAACATTTAAAATAGTCGCTAAGTTGGCAACGTCCCGCTAAATTTATTGCCAAGCGTTATGGACTGATAAATGGGTTATTTTTAGAATCTAATCTTATGTTTTTTCCAAGATATTAAACTTTCATCAATTAGTCGTTATTTTCATTAATGAAGAGTAATTTTTATCAATTTGGCGATAGTTTTGTTAATTTGGCAACATTTAAAAAAGTCGCCAAGTCGGCGACATTCCGTCAAAATCTCGCCAAGCGTTATGGACGGAGAAATAAGTTGTTCTTATAGCTGTTAAATGACTATTGGCATCCGAATACAAAATCATCCTCAAGATTACCCAAAGCATTTTTTCTCATGAATGGAATGAACTAGATCTACGAGAATGATGTCACCAAATTTAAGGCTTGATATTAAATGTGAAAAGTGAACATATTTCGCAATAGTTAATATATATTTTTATTTTGTGATTTTTTGATAAATTTATTTGAAAAATTTGCAATATCTAGAGGAAGGTTTATAATAGCTTTCTAAAGTTTGTTTCAATCGCTTTCTAGTGAAACATTACATAAGAAATAACTATTTACGTAACTTTATTAAAAGTGTTGGTTTTTTGATAATTTTTTTAAAATATCAGTCGAAAATTTAAGGGAGTTCTAAACATTCGATTGCGTTTAAAACAACAAGCTTCCAGTATTCATTGTAATTTGTGTACCAAATTTCGTTCAAATAGCTACATTTGTTCTAGAAATGTCTTTTCCACAGACTCACTAACACACACACACACACATAGACATCACCTCAAAACATTTGATTCGAGTTCAGGGATGCTTGAAACGTGCTCTCTCGTCGAAAACTAGAATTCGAATTATCGGCCCGGTATACAATACTTTTCTTATACATTTTACTATGTATATAAGACAAGTAAAAACAGTACATCTCTATAACGGGTGTAGGACGGGTAAGGTTCATTATTTAAGAATTAAAACCTAAATTTAGACTTTATTCCGAATCCCGAGTTTTTCTCTCATGATGAGTACATTGTTATGGCGTGCACAGGACAAGCAAGTCCGACGAGATATATCTAACTTCCCCTACTGTATGTATGTCCAGAAACTGAGTAGAAACCGGTATCAGTTGCTACTTGAAAAAAAAATAAGTGCATAAAAAATATTTTTTCTGGAGTTTCTGTATTCAGCAAGAGCCCATCCACTTTCCTCGAGGTCTGATTTGGTAACCGGGTAGACTACGGCATATCACGCGACCGGATCGTGGTATGACGTGGTCTACAATCATCCAACTTCCTGTATATGGGCCCGAATCTACCAGGCTCAGGTTAATAGCACTAATTGGCCCCGATCTGCGAATTAGGAAACTAACGATCCTTAAGACTCAACATAAAACAAGTGGTCCATAATTTATATATGATTACTAATGCATTTTAAAAAAATTCGGCTAGATATGCATTTCTGTGTTTTGAATTCCAAAATTTATTTTTGTCCACCGCACGAAAACATTGCATCAACCTACACTATATAATTTACATACACACCTACACACACATAGACATCACCCCATAAACGCTTGATTCGTGTACAGGGATTCTTGAAACGTCCTCTCCCGTCGAAAACTAGAATTCGAATTTTCGCCCCCGTCACAATACTTATGCATTACACTGTGTATATAAGGAAAGTAATAAACAAAAATGAAGCAGATATAATATCAAAAAACAAAACCCTTTAAAATTCGCAATCTGATGAAATAAATATCGAATTAAATAACTGGATAATAGATTCGGGTAGTGGCAGTTACATAACAGGAAATTTTTTCAGAACTGGATGAAGCAAAGTGCTATCATTACTAATTGGGCAAAGTTCGAAACTGGCTGCATTGATGAAAATAATATTTAAGTTAAAGCGTTAAATGGAAACATAAATAATAATTTCTTAAAATATGTACTGTATGCTCTAGCACTTGATGGCAATTTATTATTTGTAAAATTTATAACTGACAAAAATGGCACATTTTGTTTTGATAAAAAATGTTTGTACTATTATTGCAAATGTTATCTCAACAGATGGTTTGTTTGAACTCATTACTGTCCAAGTTCAACATATGGTAAAATGGTGTAGAATTACTACCAAATGGTACAGTGTTATTGCACTTTGAAGTGGCAGTATGATTACGGTATGGAAACTCAATCAAGCAAATACACATGAAAAAATCGAAACTCAATCAAACAAATACACATGAGAAATCGCCGACCATCCAATCAGCTGCTCTAAGTCTTCGGACGAGTCGGGTGGTCTGGGCTTTCGACATGAGAAAATCGAAACTCAATCAAGCAAATACACGTGAAAAAATCGAAACTCAATCAAACAAATACACATGAGAAAATCGAAACTCAATCAAGCAAATACACGTGAAAAAATCGAAACTCAATCAAGCAAATACACATGAAAAAATCGAAACTCAATCAAGCAAATACACATGAAAAAATCGAAACTCAATCAAGCAAATACACATGAAAAAATCGAAACTCAATCAAGCAAATACACATGAAAAAATCGAAATTCAATCAAGCAAATACACATGAAAAAATCGAAACTCAATCAAGCAAATACACATGAAAAAATCGAAACTCAATCAAGCAAATACACATGAAAAAATCGATCGGCTATGACTCCAGCCCGATGAAACCGAAATGGTTTTGCTTGAATAACATTTTGTAAAATAAAAATCAACTTTTGTAATATCGAAAACATGGATCCAAAATTTGATTATATGCACTTATAAGACTTTCAGAGAGCTACAAATTCTTGCTAATTGTTTATAGCTATCCAGTTATAGACCTTAAGATATAAGCATTATAAGCATGAAAGGAGTAAAATTTTCATACTTCAACTTGACAAGACGTTTACTCAAAAACTATAAGAACTTTTTATTTAAAAAAAATATAAATATAAATTTAGAAACTAAATGTCCTCATACATATTTTTATTTTTTACAATTTATAATCTTTTATATTTTCAAAGATATATCGAGTAAAATTATGAAAAAAAAATCTTTTTTGCGAAATGGCCTACAATGATATAGTCTCATAAGTAAGTCAATAGTGAAAATCTGAAATAAATGTCTAAAATTGTTGAAATATATTAACTAAGGACTTGCTCTTCAGGTAAGTTTGACAACGAAAAAAATAAGACTAACCTCATGACAGTAGGATGAACTGTTTTTGAGATATTTTAGTTTTTTTAGAATTTTGAGGAGCTGAAGAATTTAAAGTGAAATAACTTGCCAAATGAAAGAGATGCATTAAAAAGGTAAATTGAATTAATATCAGAAAAGCATCCATCTTATTTTCGGCAATTAAACTCAATTTAGTGCATAATGAAATTAAAAAAAATGAATTTGAATCTGCAGGGGAAGTCATGTGCTGCCCACATGAGATCTTTTCCCTTGGATACTTGTGCTAACGCTATCTAAATAATTAAACATGTCGGCTAAATATGCCGTTTTAGCACACCAAATATCATTTAGCATTTTACAAAAGCATCTGTCTCTTCATTTTGAGCAAGGCCAACAATGGACAATTCCGGTCTCTTTTTTCTATTTTTTTTTATTCGATTCGAAATGCTGCAAAACGGACAAAAGTATAAAAAAAATATTCTCCAAGCTGTATTTCATGTTTTATTAGCAGTCAAAGATCGCCTTTCTGATTGTCGCGGGAAAACTACCCATATTGGCGCGTACGGAATATGACGTCACAAGACTCGTCCACAGCTCTCGTCTTCAAGAATTGGTGAATAAGTTTGGTTATATTCGGAGAGTTCCGATAATTATAATTGTTTCTTTCGTCCCAAACTGCCGGATAGTTATAAGTGTTGTATCTCTACAATGTGCCCGACTACTAGTTTTACATCATCAGATAAAATATTTATATCTGTGCCAAAAAAATGATGTTTTTCGTAAAAAATAGTGTGAAGCGCAGGAAGCCAGATTATAAACAAAATTATTCATTGTCATTAAAGAGTTCGTTACGTATGTTATGATAAAAATCAGTGACTGTATAATCTAATTTTCAAAGCCTTTTAATGAGAAGTTATTTTTTTATGGTTTAATAAACTTGCAAAATTCTTAAGGGTATCCACTACCGGTTCGGCACGCTATTTTTAGTTTTGCTATTACGAATACTTTTATTACGAAAGCCAGATTCAAAGTGAATTATTAGATTTGTACCCGGTTTAGTGTGTGATGTTCGCAGTTAATTCAGAGAATATAAAAAATTCCGTGCATGAAAAATTGTTATACCAGTATACTGCAGTGAGCAGTTGCAATTTAGTATTTTCATTAAGTACACTTGCTTTTGAAAATTTATAAAATATATTTTATTTAAAAATATAAATCACAAATATGAACAATCATACAAAGGAATAGATATTAAATGGAAAGTATTTTAAAATTGCTTCACCTATTCAGAATCATAAATGAGTTACTGTTTTAGATTTTAAAATATAATATTATAAGACACAATTTAAAACTGCTTTCATTTTAAAAATAAATTATTAGATATTATATTTAGAATCCTCACAAATCATATACACATAAAAAAATATATGCATTAAAATATATATACATATAAACATAAATACAAAAATATTATTTTTAATTCCCAGAAAAAATACACCGCTCAATCTAAACTTTCGGTTTAAATTTACTATATAACAAACTTAACTATAAAAGGCTATTTTCCCTCAAAAATTACGGAGCACATTACAAAAGAAGAAAAAAAAAGTTGGTTTTGCGTAAATAATATTTTGTAAAATAAAACTTCAGTAAGATTCAAATTGTTCGATATTTTTTCAGACTCATTTGTTTCGTTTGAAAGCTTTCAAAGTGCTACGCATTACTTGCTAGCTGTTTATAGCTAACTAGCTAGCACGTTTAGTTTTCGTCCCGATTTCTTCTGGATACTCCAACTCTATATATGCAATTTTCTCAAACTATGCAATTTTTTTATTAACTTGCTTTGCGGTATATTTTTTAAACTTTACAATATATCTGACGAGATTTTACATTCAAGTTAATTTATAAACTTGTCTGGCGGCACATAATTACGTACTTGATTATATATATTTTCATGTATTATGTTCAAACCCCACCAATCATTAGACATTTTTGGAATCCCCAAGTTTATTTAACATTCTAATTTTTTTAAACAATATTAAATATCTCGTGCTTGTGCACCTTTATTTCACCAAGCAGTAAGTAAAGACACTGAGCTGCAACAATCGTGATATTTTAAATATTGTAGCTTTCCCAGGTATTGGAAAATCCAGGTTAAAAACCAAGCTATCGAAATTATAACCACTCGATCCAAAACCCAATTATATACACTTGCAAGACTTTAAAAGAGCTACATATTCTTGCTTATTGTTCATAAATACTTTTTGAGACATAAGCATTACAAACTTGTAAAACGAAAAATTTTCAATCTTCTCCAACTTGACAAGACGATTACTCGAAAACTAAGTCAGTAAGGTTGAATAAATTATATTTTTTTTTCAAAAATTAGATTCAGAAACTAAATTTTGTAATACATACTTTTGTCGCTTACTATTTATATCTATCTTTTAAAGTTTGAGTGAAAGTAAGAAAAATTAAAAAATCACTCGCTTGGATAGATGCTTTAAGTGTTTTCTAAAAAAGTTCCAAAGTATTAAATTATTTTATATATTATCTGGACTAACAAAACAAGAAAAAAATATGTACATTTTTATCTATGAGGTTCGGAGTAATTGGCTTCCAACGTGTTTGCATTTTTCGTAATGCTCCCATTTCCACCACAGATACCTTAAACATAGATGTAATTCACATAATAATAATAATAATAATAATAATAATAATAATAAACCTTCAAGAAGAGGGTATCAAGTTTACCCTTCGGGTTTCAGCTGTCACAAAATATTCATTGTTTCCATAGAGCACCATCACAGTAAAATCGATCTTTGATAAATTATCTGATTCCCCTTCAAAAACCAGGATCCATGTTTACAATAAAATAAAATAATCAACAAATGATCTAAATTCAAACAGACCAAGTACAAATGCAAAAATTCAATTGTATACAAAATTAAACACCAACCACCCTGCAAATATCTCAAGGTATAACGCCATAGAATGTTGCATCTCAGGTCGAACGGGGAATATGACGTCACAGCCAATCACGGGGCGTTTTGTGTTTGCTCAGATTTTGCGTTTTTTCTTTTTTTGATATTTAAATAAATAATTGTTTTAAGAGATTTTCGCTTGGATATTTCGAATCAGAAAAATATTCTCTTTACATATGAATTGGTTTTAAGAGTTTAAAAAAAAAAATCGGAATTGTCCATTCATTCTTAAATTCTAACATTCCGCATAGCACTTTACAGCTGGATAACCATCTTACTTCAGTGTACATAAGCAAAGATTCGTATTGAGATTCCATATTATGCAAAGTTTTGAAAAGGCGTGTTTTTGAAAGTCTTGGTGTAATTTATATTTACAACTTGTAGTACAGGCTTTATGATGTCGGTAATATTTTTGAAACTAGGGATTCTCTGCAAAAAAACGTGTGTAGATATGATATTCGAATTTCTTGTCTTTGCAAGGGTAACAAGTCCTTTAATAGAGCCTACCATTGATGGAACACCGTCCGTACAAATTCCTACACGCAGCTCCCATGATATTTAAAATTTGTTAATTGTGACGCAATGAATTTAATATCTTATTCTGTTTACGTTCTCTGCAATTCATCCTCTATTTAGTTTTCGATAATAAAAGGAATGACCCTCTAGTATATTAGCTTTACTGCAAAAATGCCTATAGACTCTTCAAATTTTAAATCAAAATATTATTTTGTAAGTTTATTGTTAATTGTTTTCTCAATATCATCTGATATGATTCAATTTTTTATTGTAAAATTCGAATGAGGAATTTTCATAATTTTGCGTCGTCGCCGAACATGATGTTTATTATTTTACATGATGGTAAAATAAAAGACTGCTACAGTATGTGGTTTTAACTTTAAAGCAATTCATTCAGGTACCTTATATGACATAAGTTGTGCTTTATCTAAATTTTGACAGCTTTTTCAAATTATTTTACTTGTTTAGCTGGCATTCTAAACAATCGTTTGTAATAATCTTTAGTTTTTAAAGCAAGGTTGGTATGATTCGTAGTAAAGCAGCATTTCAATTTAGCAGAAACCATTGTGCTAGAACAGTTTTCCCCCACATACGAGATATTTCATTGCTACTAGGTGTGTTTTCAGAGTGGTGAAAGTCAATTCATCTGAGTGAGCTATTGAATAACTAAAAGGTTATTGAATTATGCCTGATTTTTCAGGATTTTGAAACAGGAAGGAATTTTGTGCTAAAAGTTATATACAGGGTGTCCCAAAAAGATTGAAACGCGCTTTAATTCTTTACCTATTGGAGATAAGTGGGCAATGTAAATTGCAAAAAATGTTGAAAGTAAGGTAGAAAATAAGACTACGTTAATGAAATAGTCATCCCATTCATTTTCAAAAAGTTATACTTTCTAAATTTTTGTACGACCCCCTTAAACATATTTGGTCAATCAGAAAATTTTTATTTTTAATGCAATAAAATCATTAAAAAAAAACCGCATATCTGTATCTTTAAAATCAACTGAATAAGGATTAAGGAAACTGATAATGGAAAAAAATCTGACTTATGCCACTTTTCCGCACCATGTGAAAGACTGTTCCATCAGTGAAAATAGGGAGCATAAGCAAATGGATGATGGAAATTGTTTAGATCAAAAATACGTTAATATGTGACAAATTTTTTTTATTACAAATGCATCTAAATGACGCATTACACAGACAGAGATCATATAAAGCAGTGGTACTCACTACGCGGTTGGGTATCCAATGTATTATCATCCACTTTTATCCTTTTTGTGATAATGTCACAAATTTACATTTCTAATTTGATATATGGTCGCCATTCACAATGTTCAATTTTCAATTAAATATAACTCGCTCAATTTTAAAGATACAGATATGCGGTTTTTTTTAATGATCTTGTTGCATTAAAAATAAACATTTTCTGATTGACCCAATTTGTCTAAGGGGGTCGTCAAAAAATTTAAAAAGTGTAACTTTTTGAAAATGAATGGGAGAATTATTTCATTAACGTAGTCTTATTTCCTACTTTACATTCAACATTTTTGCAATTTACATTGGCCACTTATCTCCAACAGGCAAAGAATTAAAGCGCGTTTCAATCTTTTTGGGACACCCTGTATAGTAGGAAAGAAAAGGTTTTGAGTTTAATATATGAAAAAGAAATTACAGTGAACATCAACTGAAATTGAAATTCACAGATTATAAATTACTGAAACTTGCATACATAACAGATTCCAATCTTTCTCAGGTTTGATAAGAATTTCTATTGTTTATATTGCAATGTTTGCAATCGCGTCAATTCGGCCTTCTTAATCCGAAAGAGTTTGTGGTTGTTGATATGAAGTAGGCGCGATTCTGGGAATGCCTCGATCCTTAAACGTACGAATTTGAGACAACTCAACACAAGCAAGACCAAGACAAATTCTGTTTGCCAATGTTTACAACGCGCTAGTCGAGGGCTATGCCTGGACTTTGGAGAATTGCATATACGAGATTGCTATTGCTACAACGCACTGGTCGAGGGTTATGCGTTGACTTCCGTGGGCGTTGATTGCATATGCGAAAATATGCAATGCACATCATACGGAAATAATGAAAATATATGGGACAGGTGTAATTTTTAACCAAATTAGAAATAGAGGCATCAAATTAGAGGAAATTTTAAGTGGGACCAATTTCATTATTTGTCTCTGAGGCTGGATCGGGGACGGAGACACTTGCTTTTTTCCAGTGGGGGGGGGGGGCTAAAATTTCCCCAAAAAGCGACTACTAGGGTTTCATTTGTATTAATGTGAACTAATTTTGCAGCAAATGTCATCAGAATCGTTGGAGCCGTTTATGGGGTAAAAAATTATTCTCATAGTTTCTTATACTTTACATACTGTTTTCGAGGTTTTTCGATTTCTGCAGCTAAAAACGTAGTCCGCGTTAGTTAGAGCCACTGTTTAAAATTTCAAGCTGTTAGCGCCAGCCGTTCTTGAGGAGAGCGGTGATAAATGTGACATTTGAGTTGAGCGGATCTTAAAGAGCTTCCCTGCGCTTTGCTCAATGAAATTAAGAAAGGTAAAATAATGAATTTGTCCGGGAAAGCGACTAATAGGGTTTCTTTTGTATTTATACGAATTAACTTGAGGGGAAATGTCATCAGAATCGTTGGAGCCGTTTTTAATAAAATATTATTTTTATGGTTTTTATACTTTTCATACTATTTTCGAAGTTTTTCAATTATTTTTTAATGATATAGCGAAAAACCTAGCTCACGCGTTAATTATGACCAACCACTGTGTTAAAATCCAAGCTTTTAGCGCCAGCCGTTTATGAGAAGACCGGTGACAAAAATGACAAGTGAGCGGATTCGAAAGAAATATTTTCATCGAAAATATGGAATTTTATATAATATGAGCCACATGGATCGCAATTTTGGACAAGATGGATTAGGTAATAAATAGGTAAAATTTCCAAAACAAAAGAAAATAGTTATTGCACATAAAGTGGCTTACATGGTCATACTAGTACATAATGTCTCTTCTTTTTTTTAACGATTCATTTTAATACCCATTGCGATATTGAATAGTACTGACGTCATATACTGTTTTAAAGGTTCTGTGCTGCACGCCATGCTTGTTCAATCTATTATAGACGATTTTCTGTTATCTGATGGTTTTATCAGAGCCTGTAGAGTAGATGGCATTTAAGCTGTTCCAAATAATTTTACTGGAATAAATATGGGAATCTGGTTAGCCTGATTTCTGAAGACATCTCCGTCGGGTGGTTGCCGTATGGGATCTGGCGTTATCGTGTTGAAATCAAACATTATTCAAACTAGCTGTGAAGGCAATAGCTACAGGTTCTAAGATTTATCCATTAAAAGTCGAGCTGTTAAATTAATTTCAATACTTACCAGAATTGTACGGCTATTATAGCATACCCATACCATAACGATTTGTGTTTAGACTGTCTTCTGTTCGACGCAGTTGGTTAAATTTTCCTGTTCACCAAGTAGTCCATATATGGATTTCTGACCATCGCCGGACCCTCAGAAAAAGCGGAATTCGTCACTGAAGACAACTCGACGCCATTCTGCACCTCATATAACTCATGAAAGTCACCAATCCAAGCAAACGCTGTTGACGATGAATTGATGTCAGAAATACAGTACTTAGAATAAATGTACTAATTGCTAAATAACATCTAGGCATTGTATTAGAGGTAAGTAGCGCAATGCAACTCTACTTCCACAAGGCGATTAGAACGGGTGATGGTGGGTTGTCTGATGGTAGATATCACTGTTTGTCTGATGGTCTACGTAGCTTAGAACTGTTGGTAAATTCGATTATCATTACGTTGACTAATCATCTTACGTGCTCCAGTTCGAATTTCATGGGTGTGAATACCTACTTTCAACTCTTTCTTGATGCGTCATTGGACAATGTTATCACGGCGGCCAGCATTTCGCCCTATAATCAAGTGAACTCACCCAGGCTCGTAAAGGCCATTTATTCACTTTCTTTCAAAGTTTATTAATTGGTTGTATCCTTTGTGAGCACGTGTTCTACGAAATTTGAATAACTTAATCATCCTCCAGAAATTTTATTTTTAATTTGTTTTTTCAAAACGTAGTTGCTCGATATAAATGCATGAAACATCTAAATCACAACTCCTCAGATTGTGGTATGTATTAATTGCCGCTTCTGCCAGATACTCAATTGTTGGATTGCTACGAAACTTTGATCATTTGTATGCGTTGCCGTACTATTCTTCCATGCAAATTTTTAGACAAATCAAACAAGTGGCTCCATTTATCTTCCTTTCAATTTCACCCTGTGTATATTGACACAAATCTGCCTAATGCAGTAGATTTAATTCATCAATCTGATTCACATGTATTCAACTTGATTTTTTTTAAAGAATTAAAAAAATATTTAAAATGTTTGGTTCCTTATATAATGTTTCTACTCATCAAATTGCATACAGATACGTTCATTGTTCTTGATGTATCGTGTCCTCGCGTCTCACACATACACAAATAAACTAATTTTAAAATAGTGAGCAAAATATGTTTAATGTTTTAGAACCTGGATTTTCGTCGAATTCTCGAATTTTTAAAATTTGGGGAAAGCAGTTCTTATTTTATTCAATAATATGAGTAATTAAAATTAAATTCTACAGGTATGTTCGCGCATGCTCGGAATCGTTTGCGCATGCTCGGAATCGTTTGCGCATGCTCGAAACATACGCAAAGTTTTCCCATTTAAACATTCGTAAGAATAAAGCTAAATTAATTTTCAGCAGTTAGATATTTTCGAAAATGGCTGAAGAAGATTTGAAAGTGGTGATAAAATGCTCTCATGTTCTCTCCAGAGTACTCTTCGTAGTCATATTCAACATATACAGTGACCCTTTATTTGGCAGTAAGCCTAAAAAGTGGAGAACAGATTAAATATTTGCCTTTTACGAATGAGGATATTTTTGTGGCGTTTCCAAAAGGCCGTGTTTTGCAGCCAAAATTATGATTATGGCTAGTGATAAATTGAATGCTTTATCCAAACACGGTTAAGGTTAATTGTCTCAAAGAGAGTAATTAGGAATGCGAAACCGAGCTGCGTACGGCGAATTGTTCTTCGGAATTAATGTATCTCTGTAGTTATTAAGTTTTTCGTAAGTTTCAAAACACGAATATTAAGAAATTGAACTTAATTTTGTTAGTGCTTTTTAACTAGCATGAACTAACTGTTTGTATTGTATGTTCTCCCTCTCTCCTAATACTCCGACTAGTAAACATTTCATATGTTATTTGGGTCTGATTTATGCATGGCCCTGGGAAGCCTAGGATCTGGGCGTCACCATTTTAGGGACACCAAATTAACTAGGAATTTGTTGATCATGTTTTCGTATGACCATTTGTTCTGTCATAGTGATTGTCGACAGGAGCATCTTATATAACCACAAAGTCCTGAGCACAATCACCGCTGTAAGTCGGGCCCTGTATTTTATCATACTTTTAATACATCAGTGTTTGCCATAATATCACGTTCTACTTATCATATAAATATGGCTGGTAATATCTGCACTGTAAAAATTTCCTGGAAATTTATTTACTGAAAATAAAAATATAGAAAAATCTGTTATTTTCTTTTAGGAAACGCTTTCCAAGCCAAGAAAGCTCTTAACAAATGATTTTCTAAAGTTTCAGACAATCTACCCATAAAGTACTTTCTGTGACCTGCAAGATCCATTTTTGGATTAACAGCTTATGGTCTTCAGGTACCTGTTCGTAGAGCAAATACGTTTTGTAAGGATGTGTAGAGTATTGTAAATTAATTGCTTTTTGTTAGGGAGCATATAATAATTAATAATTATCAGGAAAGGTACGTGGTTCGAAAATATCTGCAAATATTAAGAGTAAAAGTGCTGCAGTTGAGTGAATAAAAAATAACTTGTTGGTGAAATTAATTTCCTTTGTGGAAAGAAATACTCTAACATGTGCTGTAAAGGATTTCTTTTGTTCAAAACCCCACCTTTTCCGCAGTTTGGCCTCACCTAGAAAAAGCTATATGTTCTTAAAAATCCCCCCTAAAACAATAATATGGAGACTTAAATAATAACACGTTGTAATCTTAATTAATTTAAACTCTTCTCTCTCATTTTAAACATATATTCGACAATTACAAAAATTACTCTTCGGGTTTTAACCTTAATCGGGGACTCGTGTGATAGTAATCGTGATGTTTTATGGCATTCATTCTTTACCGTTGATAAAAATAATTTTATTGTGAGTTGAATTGTGTCACAACTGTTAACATCTCGATTTCACCTTATATGGTTGTAGTAAGCATACTTGGCCGTGAACTAAGCTCAATGTGCGAATAGGTTCACCTTCTTCAGCCACACTAACTTATTATTTTACATTACATTTTCTGCCTTCTTTTTTTACCGTTCATGTTTAGAACTTTTAGAGAGAGTCTCTTAATCGTCTTACTTTTCTTCTTCTTGTTGCTCTTCCTTCGATGTCTTCTCCTGGAAGCTTTTGGCTCATGGTTGATGTTAGCCCTATAATTCTGCCCGCAATGGCTGAAGAGATACTAGAGCGTAAATGCCTCCTGGTCAGCTAGGATTTAGTGCTCGTTCTGTGTGGCAACTTTTATGATGCTCAAATAAATTTATTTTTAACGTTACTTTGGCCTATGGCTACTTAGGTACATTGTTCGAAGCACTGTAAGGTTTATTGCTTCTACTTCTGGCTTCTTACCCTTTTTTAACACTTTACAACATAGTTGAAAAGTGTTTATGACTTTGTTCATTCTGTCTGT
The DNA here is from genome assembly GCA_951213105.1 of Amaurobius ferox. Classification (NCBI taxonomy): domain Eukaryota; kingdom Metazoa; phylum Arthropoda; class Arachnida; order Araneae; family Amaurobiidae; genus Amaurobius; species Amaurobius ferox. The sequence continues at coordinate 142,885,493 of OX578136.1, forward strand.
CTATCTGTCTGTCCGCACGATAACTGCCGTAAAAATGACTTTATCAAAATGAAATTTTAGCATGTTGTTCAGACGGTCTGGGGGGACCTATGGGAATATAAATGAATAATTACACCCAATTAGTTTTGGACTGAACCCGGGTTGAATAAATGAAATACATTGAACCCTATGCGACCTAATTTTTCAATCATTTTTTAAGCGAATTTAAAATTCACAAATTGCTTCGAAAGTTTTAGAAAATATTTAAATTATCATATAAAATATACAAAAAATATTTCAGTAAAATATATTTAGTAGTTTTTTAAATAAAAATTAAAATAATTGTTACACCCTTTATATGAAGAGATCACGTGACCATGATATGAAGAGATCACGTGACCCACTTCAAAATAAAATATGGCATCCATCTTGTCTCAAAATCGTCATTTTTAAAGTTCCTTTTAATTCGTATTTAGTGTTGTATCCGTCTATTTAGTGTTGTATCCGTCGGTGGCTATTTTTATCTCACGAAAACGACTGATACCGTTACTAATTTGTTTAATTCCATGTTTTCAATAAAGACTTTTAGCTATTTTGCAGCAATTTGGGTGATTTATTTTATATTCAAACTAGGTTCAATACCTACTGCGTGATGCTTTACTGTTTTTAGCAAATGTGATATTGTTAATTCTACGTTCGTATGCAGCGAAATTTTAACTCAATTTTTGCAATAATCACATTTTAAAATCTCGCTGTTTCAGCATGTCATTTTAATCTGCTTATAGAATTTAATTTTGAAGCACTTCTATTCGACAACATTCCGGTCGAGTTGGCAGATTTGGCGACAGCTGTGCTCACCTGCTGGAAATGTGGATTTAGGCGGGAAAAAAAGCCGACAGATTTTATTCGGTCGTTTAAACATTACAGCAAACGTTGGAAGCAAAGAGGGGTACCTGCATATTTGGTTACATTAAATGAAATTGAAAATTCGTGTTTTTGAGACTTGAAAGGAGAAAGAATGTATCCAGGCTTTGGAAGTTGCTCATGCATGAAATATCACACTTTCTTTTCAGTTTTTGATTTCTTATAAAAAATTTCTTTAATTACATGTTTAGACAATGGAGATTTTTATTTCATAATAATGAAAAGTCTAGATTTATCTTTGGCATACTTGGCAAGAAATATTTTTTTTATCACAGGATAAAATTACAGCCACTTTAACATACTAGTTATATTAAAAAAATTAAAGCATTTAAATGTTCAAAATCAAAATAATTTTAGCTCGTTTTACTTATTCGATTTTAAGCAATGAAATACTTATTAATAAATAATTTCAAGATAATCTTCAAATTTAATGGAATAGATTATGAAACCATAAATTGACTTGTCCTTTGGCCGTAACCAAATAATAATCACATACAAACATTATACATTTATTAAATTTATTTTTATAATTTTTTAATTATTTATGTAGATTAGAAGAACTTAAATAAAAATTATCTGACGTATATAAGCAAAGTACGTCAACACATTTTTATTAATGAATGCAGCGCAATCAAATTACATTGCACCAAATTTAATATTCATTACAGTGTAGTTATTTTTTAATATATCTTCAATTCCACGTTCTAGAATTTTCAAATCAATACTGCATTTACACTCAGTGTTCCAATTAATAATCATTCCAAGTTTGAAAATGTTCTATTAAATGATTGCATAAAAGCGTTTATTTCTTATATAAAGTTTTAAAATATTGATAAAATGTGTTTTGTAATATGATATATATATATAAGTACGCCTAAATACTAAGGAATATAAATGTAAGAGAAAGTTTAGTGGATAGACGCCCGAAACGCCATATATAGGATCTCGTAACATCAATTACTTTAAAGTAAGTGCATTTCTTCATATGACAACACTGCAGAAATATTGTCAAAGGTAAAATGTACAGAAAAAAAATCACAAACAACTTTATAAAATAAATTCTTCATCCTAGTTTAAATATACCACACAAATCTGCAGGAGCAGTCTTTTAAATTTTAAACATGGTTTGTATTTTTGCTCTGAAGATTGGCCTAAATTTTGAATACACAGCAAATAAGCTTACTATTTTTCAATTGGGCAATTTGAAACATGCCAGGTTCCAATGAAAAATCCCTGACAGTACACGCTAGATCTATAGTAAAATGGTCGACGTGATTGAATAAAAGTGAATGCAGCGCCTTTAGCGGAGAATTGGAGAAATTAGGGACACGGATTAGGCAACTGAGACAGATAGAAGAAAAATGTCAGTTACGAAGTTATGGGGTATTGTCTAATGAATAGGAATCACCACTAAATCATTTACAGAAGACATCCCTCACAGCAAAGATCGTCACATGTGTGACAGTGACGTTGTAGTCACGTGACACCTGTGTCACAATGTAATATCATACTTGTGACTTCTATGCGACGTTACGTATTAGTAACTTTGTAACTTCATTGTGACTATATTCTGTGGGACGTTTCCACAATTTAATTAACACGTAATAATGTGACGACATTACAATGGCAATTACAATGTGATGTCACAAACAAGTTAATATGCGACGTTACAAACGTCCATGAAAATGACCAAAATGTCTTCGCTGTGACCTCAATATGAAATTGCCGAGATGTATTGCGACGTCCTGTGACGTCCCAAAGTCACAGTGTGACGTAAATTTTACGTCACTGTGAAAAAAAAATGCTGTTAGGGATTTATTTAACACAATATGGTTATAGACGGTTTGTTATCCTTTACAGGAATGATGCAACAAACAGCAGTTACAGGAATCTAATGTAGGGGCTGTTCAAAATGTCCTCTGTCAGTGACAATACACATTTGAATTTGAGAAACAATGTTACCGCATACTTTGAGAAGCATTGCAGGTGTCACCATGTTACAGAATCTGGCAACCCATAAAGTTTGACGGTTATTTATTGCCTTTTATGTACGTGTTTTTTGCTTTCCTAATGCCAATTCCAACTCATTAGAAAATGCCTACTACTTTTTTCCATCTCGCGTTGTTGCCGAATTCCTATACCTATCTTTCATACTGCTAAGGCTAATGCAATCACTTTCATTCGATGGGCCATAGTCACTTTACTATAGATAAACCTATAAAAAAAGGCTGCTCTGGTCGAGCAGAGATTCTCAAAGCCTATGACTTTCCATTCAGCACAAGTGTACATTAAAATGCTACACAAAAATTAAATTGAGGCAGAATCTCTGGAGGCATCTAAGGGAAAGTCATGGAGCGTCCTCAGCATAAACATTTCAGTCATTCCAGAGGCTCTTCGACAAGAAGCAGTTGTTAGGTTCAGACTTCTGACTGGTCATGACTGTCTAGGGCTCATCCCCAACGAATTGGACTCGCTGCTTCCCCTGATTGTATTTTATGTGACCTAGGACAACCTGTGTCTGGAAAACATTTGGACGAGTGCCCTGCACTACTGATTTTTAATTCATTAAAAGATAAATACTGGAGAACTCGCTGTCTAATGCCCTAACGGCCAAACGACCGACATTTGTAAACAACATAGATAAACCTAACGTGCACATTTAAGGATATTTTATTTTGAATTTATTTTAGCACTTAAAGACTATAGATAACTGAATTTATTTAAGGACTTAAGGGGACGGTGGACGTTGAATTTTTTTATTTATTTATTGACTTAGAAACGTAAAAATTTGTAAAATATTCCTATTAACATAACTATATACAATACCATTAATGTTTTTTTCAATTTTGTTATGATTTTGTATTTTCTTTTTAATTGAAAATACTCCTTGCGTGCCATTTGTTCGCATTTTTGATTAATTTTACATTATGATCACTCAAAAACACATTATAAACAAATTTAGGTATTCATTTTTAAATCCCTTAGAAAGTTAATTTTTTAAAAAATATTTTTCTACATTAAAACTTAATTTTCATCATTAGGTTTTTATTCACTTTTAATTACCTTAATAAAGTCCAATTATAAAATGCATACCCAGTTTCATTAAAAAGAGTGAAAGGTGTCCTCTTGCCAAATTTTATGCATCTCAGACAAAAATTAAGACGCATGGAGAATTTTAAATATGTAAAACTTTTAAATATTCCCTTTCGAAAAAATTGCATTCAACCTTTTGCTTACGGGTGGGACAGCGTTCATCCCAAACGAAGAACCTTTGCAGACATTGGTGTCTATGGAAATCGCCGGCAGAAACATTGCACCTGCTGTAGCAGGTGCAATGTTTCTGTCAGCGATTTCCATGGACGCCAATGCCTGCAAAGGAGGTCGAACTGTTTGGGATAGGGTATATCAAATACCTGTCTTTTTGGGAGGTTCTTCGTTTGGGATGGACGCTGTCCCACCAGTAAGCAAATGGTAAATGTGTAAAATAACGTTATATATTAAAAGTTTTTTTAGTCGAATTTTACTCATTTCAACGTCCACCGTCCCCTTAAGGACTATAGATAAACGTAAAGTGCACACTATAAGGATCGTTCATTCTCAATCTATTTGAGTGCTTAAGGACTTAAGGACTATCAATAAACCTAACGTGCAAGCTTAAGGATCTTTCATTTTGAATTTATTGAAGTGCTTAAGGACTGGGAACGCTGTATAAATTAGAGTTTATTGGAATATCAAGCTAAGTACTTTTCCAGACGCGCTTTAATTTTTTGCAATGTTCAAAATGTGATTGCTAAAAAAATTATTCTGTCACCTTATTTACAATAAATTATCTCGATTAAATCTCGCGTGTAGTAGCTAATACCGGCGTTTTTCGCCTTTATCGAAAGGAAAGGGAAAAAATGCGGAGCTGGTTTTATCACTCAGGATATTTTCCCCTTTGTGCAGGGAGAAAAATAATCCCTTTAAAAAGAAGTTAGTGGTTTCTGGGACAACATGATAAGCGAGATTGTATTTAACCAGGACCGTATTTCCCTGGAAGCGAAAAAAGCAAGAGGTGATAGGATTTTAGGGGCGGCAAAATCAAGTCCCAGGATGAAAGTTTTAACAAAATTCTTGTTTAAAATATCGGGAGCCATAATCTACACTCTACCTTCTCTTATATTTGCATTTCTTATTTTATGTGCATGTGTATCACAATTAGTATCATAATAAAAGATAAATCTTGTGTGGGCGGTACATGATTTTCTCTACATGAGACATACTTTACTTTTTTCAAAGCGGACAAGATCCATATCACTATGTTTTAACGTTGAAAAATTGAAAAATACACTGACATGTGTCACTTTTCAAAACTTTCACATAATGTAAAATTATTTTAAAGTATCCAATTAACTTACATTTCGCGCAAATTTAACTTGACAATTCGAAATATCATTAACATTTTCTAAGCAATATACTCCATATGCACCCTGTTACAAAAAATATATATGCACCCATGAGAAATGGAACTACAGCCGCGAAACTCTGTGTATTGTTTGAGGAGATATGCAAATAATTAGAATTTGGGAGTGAAAAATAACATTTATTAAGAAATGATAACGACAATCAGATGACATTTTAGTAAATGTTAAATCTTGCCCTGGCAACTATACAAGCCGGTATTCGGTGCCGAATACGGTCAATTAAGTTGCTTATGTCCCTCTGTGAAAGTTTCTGCCTTAAATGTTGCAATTGGTCGGCTAATTCAGTGAAATTCTAAGAAGGCTACTACTGCCGTCCCATCATGTCTCAGACATGCTCTATTGGTGAAGGGTCTGAAGACTTAGATTGCCATGGGAGGGTATTAAATCCCCGAAGAAATTGTTGAGAAAGTCGTGCAGCATGTGGCTGAGCTTTGTCTTGTGATAAATAGAACTTGCGCGGATTGATATCGTAGACAGAATAATCGTCTGCAGAATATCATTGATGTAGAAGCGTCAGATTGAAGCACATCTAAAGGAAATCGGCAGTCCCATGAGATGGCCCCGCAGACTGTCACACTCCGTGTAATGGCCGTGTACCGTTCAACAACAAATGCGGAATCAGACCGCTGGTCAGTCTTTCTCCAAACACGTATCAAAGATCAAGGATCACTGGGACAAAAGAGTACCTGGGTGCAAAAAATTTAAATTTGCCACACACGTATGCTGCAGTCATTAGCACTGAGAGAGTAGCGGGATTCGTCGCTAAAGACAACATACCTCTAATCGGACACTGTCCAGGCTGACTGAGCTCGTCACCAATCCAGATGACTCTACCTATGTTGATGGGTCAGGGGTAGGCACCGTAATGGACGTTGACACCTAATCTCATCGTCTGCCAGTCGTCTTTGAATAGTTTCCCTTCATACAGGATGCATGGACGTGCTCTTCTGTCGAAAACTCGGAATTTGAATTTACGACCCCCTTACAATACTTTTCGTATACATTATTACTATGTGTTTAGGAAAAGCAATAAATCTAACTCTTGAGCATTTCTTTGCAAGTTGTTACTGTTTAATTATTCTTAATGTTTTTAAAATATGCTATGTAACGGGACTAGATGAACTTAGTTGCATTATGCTGCTAGACGATGCATTAGATGAACTCAGCTGATTTATGTCAGTGTATACTATACCATCATAAACTATACCTTATACATACTATACCTTATATATCAATAGCTTATACATGATTAACGAATCTTAAAATACTGTTTAGTGGCATAACTACTATTAAGCGCGGTTAAAGGATACTTAAGAGGCTATGAAACATAGGAAGCCAGAGCATGCTGGGATATTTGCGATTCCGAGAATAAAGCAATTTCTTCTTTAAAAATTTTATTCAGAAGCAAACGTGTTTTACTGATATTGTAACAATTATAGGTATTAAGTTATTTATGACAAATTAAACTGATTTTTATTATAAATACGAAAATAATAGTACGCAAAATATCCATCAGTTGTTAAATATGAGTAAAAATGTTTGTCAAAGTGGGATTGAAAAGCAAGGGCTCTTTGCAGCGCGAGGTGGGAGATAGGGCGAAACAACACACGTACGCTTTCGTCTAATGATGACTTCATTTCGCAACAGTGTTTCCAGATCCAGGGACATTCAGAAATTTTAGGGATTTAGGGACAATCTGAAATTTTTAAGGATTTCATGAAGGAACTATTAAATCTATGGAAATTTTGCACTAAGTTTACAATTTTTGATTATAAAAGTTCTCAGTTTCACTAATGTAATAATGTAAAATATAATAATAACAATTCCATGTAAATGCCGTTTTTCCGCGAGGACAGACAATACGCAGTGAAGATATTTTAGGTATTTGTAACACTATGTAAAGAGGAGTACAAAGATAAATGTTTGAACAAAGATAAATGTTTAAAAGCATCAATTTTTACTTTAATTTTTTGTACAAAAATTGCCCAAATTTATGCTTTTGTTGTATTTAGATAAACATCATGTTGGGCCGGAGCATGCCGAGACTCAAACGTCTTTTGATTGGGCAGGAATCGGGATTTACTTTAAAAAATTTTCTGGTCTGCAGTATGTCTGTCTGTGTGTGTGTGTCTGTCTGTCTGTTAGTGCAATGCATTTATCCACTTATCCACTCAAACGCAATTCGCTCAATTTTTATGAAGGTTAATAGGTAAGTTATATGTATTATCCTAGTGCTGAATTAATTTTGTTACGAATAAGAGAAAAAAGATACATAAAAATCGAAAAGTGAAGTTAAAGAAAAAAATGTTTAATTTCCTTAATAATGTGGTTCTTTTTATATAATTTTTATAGTAAAAAAAATGAGACAATCACAATGCTGAGACAAGTCGTTCTTGAGATATTTACTATTTCGATAATTTTAACGATTGAAACACGCTAAGGTGTAACATAAAAAATAAATTGTAAACAGCAAATTTAATCAATTTAATAAATAGAATCACGAAATAAAGTAAAAAATCTGATGTGGGCAGCACATGACTTTCCCTGCAGACTCAAATTCATTTTTTCTTTATTTCTTTAAGAACTCATTAAATTGAGTTTAATTGCACTAAATGACACAAAATTTACATTTTTAATTCCATTTCTGCTTTTACTTGGTAATTGAACATTTTCCCAAAGGAGGCATAACAAAAATGCGAAAAATTTCAAATATCTCGAGAACGGTTAGTCCTAGAATAATAGAGTTGTTCTTATTCTTTTCCTCGTCAAAAATTAAGTATAAAACAAGCATTTAATTGATACATTAGAGCATACGTAATTTTTTTTTAGATGTTGGCGATTTTTGCGGGCCATTTCGTAAAAAAAGGCAGGTTGTTCTTTTCCGAATCGTACTAACATCTAATCAGCACTAGAGTATCCCACATGTGATTTATCTACCAAATTTTGTGAAATTTGGTCAATTTGTATTTCAGCTAGAGTGAATACATGAGATTTTTGCGTTCCACTTCGCAAAAAAAGGCGGGTTCATTTTTTCCGAATTGTACCAAAAACTAATCAGCACCAGGGTCCAAACAAGGGTCTTACCTATCAAATTTTATGAAATTCGGTCCATTAGTTTTTGAATTAGAGTGGATACATACATTGCACAGACACACAGACAGACAGACAGACAGACACACAGACACACACACAGACGTCACGCTAAAAATAGTTTTTTCGTATTCTAGAGGTCTCAAAACGTGCAGATCCATCGAAAACTCGAGTTGTGATTTTCGACATGATTCCAATACTTTCCCTATACATTACCATGTATTGCAGGGAAAGTAAAAATGATTCAAATCTATAGAGAAATTCTTATGCTGCCCATATAATTTTTTATACTTATTTATACAGTCTGAAATGATAGTAAAGGCAAAAATAGCTGAATTTTATCCGTTTCCACAGGTTTTGTATCTTAAATCTTACAGATACGAGAATATTCGTCTCCTTTTTTCTTCCTTACTACTGCATAGCATTTATCAAATAGCTGTTTAAAAAAAAAATCAATTTCCTGCAGAGTTTTAAAATGAGTTTCCGAAAAAAAATTCAAAGCTAAAAATTCGACGAATGCATTTTTTTTTTTTTGAAATCCAGAGGTTTGTAGAGCGGCATGTTTGTCGCGTCATTTTCTCATCCCATTTTAGCATCACAAGATCCCAGGTACAATTCTCACTCTGAGCACTTGAATATTTTATTTGAATTGCTCGGCTATTTTATTTTATGGGTTTTACTGAAGATTTGGGTTCGATAAGCCGTTACGATCAATTCAAGGAAAAAAACAAACAACAACAACAGCAAAAAAATACCATAAATTCGAATGAAACGCAGCGGAGAACCGGATTTTTTTTTTTATCTCATTTCAATTTGAAAATGGCTTTCGTAGATTTGCTTGCTATTAGTCTGGCTAGTTTACGTGTTGGTTGTTTAAGTACATACAGCTTTACTGTCTCTTTCCAGTCATAAGCAGAAAGTTCGAATGATATGACTAAGTTAAGTTTAACTACTTTACCTGTGCTTGGGGATAAGTTTGGAAGAAATTATGGCTGATGTATTTTTATCTCAAATACTGCATTGAATCAAGGAAGAAAAAATTACATATGAAAGAGACATAAGAATACAATGGCTATGAAGAAGTTGTGCTTCCTATGGGGATATTCTAGGGGCACTGAAAATATTTACGTAATTTACCATGCTTGAAAAGCTATAGAATTTATTCCACATAATAAGTACTTTTAGAGCAGATTGATTGAAACTTAATTAATATATAGTATCAAGAGAAGCCAAGAGACAATTATTTGAGAAATGAGTTAATATATGCATTGACTGAGCGTGAGCCAGTAACCTTCGAGTTAAGCCTTTACTTTTTGTCACTTGGATTACTAGAGACATCATGGTAACCCCACTAAACTCAAATATTACTACTCAGGTACTCAATAACAAACATATATGATGAACAGCTGCCTACTCAATCACAGGTAAATTTGAACCCGCAATTTTCAAATAAAGAAATTTCTAAGTAGTTGTAAATTGACTTCAAAGAGCAAGACAAAAATAAAAGTAAAATGAAAAACAAATACGAGTGAAAAAAGACAAGGGGCGATTTAACTCGTTTTTGTCTTCTTGTATTTAAGTCAATGTATGGCTGTATTGCTTCTTCTAATATTGAGGGTATATTCACTCAAACCCTACTCACAGACTTGAAATGAAGTACGTCAATTGGACAACAAGAACACGAATAATAAAAAAATCTGAAGTGGGTATTACAGCACATGATTTTCCTTATATAATGCAATGAATTTGCTTCTTTCACAGTGAAAAAATGATGAAAAGATCCACACGGCACAGTGTCAGTTACCTTACACCTTTTTGGTAGGTCGGACGGTCTGGGTCTCAACAACAACAACACGGCACAGTGTTTGTAACGTTGAATTATACATTTGGCGTTTTTATTTATATAACATGTAAAACTATTTCGCACCCAATTAACTTATATTTAACGCAACTCTAAATTAACAATTATCAATATTGATAGCATCCTTAGTAAACAATATAGTCCATATATTAAAATATTTTAATAATAAATTCATCAATGAGGCGTCATTTTCATTAACTTGGCGTCATTTTTGCAATTTTGATGATATTTTAGTCAATATGGCTATTTAGTCAATGGAATTTAGTATGGAATATTTAGTCAAAATATAACTAAATATCGCCAAGTTGGCGATATGTTGATGGATTATTCCCAAATTCGCCATATGTATCGTCAAGTGCTGCATACTACGGAGATATGAGCATTTATTATATATTAGAAGGTATGCCCGTCATATGACGAAATTAAAAAGTTGCAAAGTATTGCCTTCTATTTAGTGTCATTTTTATCAATTTGGTGACATTTCATCAATTTGGCGACATTTTCGTCAATCTGGCAATATTTAAAAAAGTCTCCAAGTTTGCGATATCCCGTCAAATTTTTCGCCAAGCATTACAAACGGACAGTGAAATGGGTTACTCTTATAGTCGTATGTTGTGGTTTTTCCAAGATATTGTATTTTCATCAATTAGTCGTCATTTTTATTGATTTAGCGTCATTTTTAACAATTTGTCGACATTTTCGTTAATTTGCAACATTTAAAAACTCTCCACGTTGGCAATATGCCATCAAAATTCGTTGCCAGAATTTTGTCAAGTGTTACACACGGAGAAATAGGTTATTCTTAAAAGCAGAGTCTTATATTATTTCCAAGATATTGAATTTTCATCAATTAGTCGTTATTTTTATTGATTTAGCGTCATTTTTATCAATTTGGCGACATTTTCTTTTCAATTTCGTAACTATTTTATTAATTTGGCGACATTTTCATCAAATTGGCGACAATTTCGTGAATTTGGCAACATTTAAAAACTAACCAAGTTGACGATATACCGCCAAATTTGATGCCAAAATTTCGCCAAGCGTTATGTAAGGAGATATAGGTTATTCTTATAGTAGATATACGATTATTGACGTTCCAATACGAAACTTTTATCCAAAGTATCTTCTCTCGTGAATGGAACGAGCTAGATCCACGAGAATGATGATAACAAATTTATCGCATAATATTAGATATGAAAATTGAACATATTTCACAACATTTAATATTTTTTTTTTCAATTTTATGTGATTTTTTGATAGATTTATTTGAAAAAAGTACAATATCTCAAAAGTGGGCCATGCTAGCATTCTAAAGTTTATGTCAATCATTTTCTAATGAAAAATTACATAAGAAATTATTATTTACGTAACTTTATTGAAGGCTTTGGTTTTTGATGATCTTTTCAAAATTTGGGAGTTCTGAATATTCAATTTCACTGATTGTAAATTTTGTACCAAATTCTGTTCGAATTTTGTTCGAATCGCTTCATTCATTCATGAGATATCATCGTCACATACACACCCCTCACTCTATTGTTACCATAAACCCCTGGGTTGGTCGTGTGGTTTGGGCCTTCAACACCCCTCACCTCAAAAACGTTTTATTCGTATTCAGGAATGCTTGACACTTGCTCTGCGGTCGAAAACTCGAATTCGAATTTTCGATCCCGTCACAATACTTTCCTTATACATTATAATATACAGGGTGTCCCAAAAAGATTGAAACGAGCTTTAATTCTTTATCTGCTAAAGATAAGTGGGCAATGTAAATTGCAAAAATGTTGAAAGTAACGTAAGAAATAAGAATACGTTAATGAAATAGTCCTGCTATTAATTTTCAAAAAGGTACACTTTTTTAATTTTTGTACGACCGCCTTAGACAAATTTGGTCAATCAGAAAATTTTTAATTTTAATGCAACAAGATCATTAAGAAAACCCGCATATCTGTTATCTTTAAAATCAACTGAATTATGATAAAGGAAAAAATCTGACTTATGCCACTTTTCCTTCCCATGTGAAAGGCTGCTTCATCAGTGAAAATTGGGATCCTAAACAAATTGACGATAGAAATTGCTTAGATCAAAAATACGTTAATATGTGACAAATTTTTTTATCACAAATGCATCTAAATAACGCATTACGCAGACAGAGATCATATAAAGCAGTGGTACTCACTACGCGGTTGAGTATCCAATGTATTATCATCCACTTTTATCCTTTTTGTGATATGTCACAAATTTACATTTCTAATTTGATATATGATTCCCATTCACAATGTTCAATTTTCACTTAAATATTACTCGCTCAATTTTAAAGATACATATATGCGGTTTTTTTTAATGATCTTGTTGCATTAAAAATAAACATTTTCTGATTGACCCAATTTGTTTAAGTGGGTCGCCAAAAAATTTAAAAAGTGTAACTTTTGAAAATTTATGGGAGGACTATTTTATTAACGTAGTCTTATTTCCTACCTTACATTCAACATTTTTGCAATTTGCATTGTCCGCAGGTAAAGAATTAAAGCCCTTTTCAATCTTTTTGGGACACCATATAAGAAAACTGAAACCATCCCCCAGTGTTTCTCTTGTGCTGCAAAGCTCGGCAAAGAGTTAAGCAATTCAACAATAGTTTTTTAACTTAATGCTAATCACAAAATATTTTTAATATGCGAACCTAGTTCTAAGACCATATTATAAATACTGTCCAAAACAATTCCGTAAAATCTCAACAACTCGTTCAAGACGTTCTGTTCATGTCCCCCAGATCAGATGCGATCTTCCAGACATCATAACAAGATATTCTTCTACTTTTGCAAATTGCAACTAAATTGTAGTATTGAATAACTTCCGGGAGCGAAAGTTTGAACTATACTGTCATTTCACTTCGTAACTCGCTTCCCTACGGTTTAATTAACGTAAAACTAAGTTTCACTAAAATGTGTTTATTGGAAAGTAGTTTCAAAAGTACGGTCACTGTAATTACAACCATCCTGTACAATGCTTATTATTGTTGAGGATAATCTTTCGCTCATTATGTTTTTTTCCTCTTTTATAGTTAGCAATATTTTATTTTCTCATACTTAGTATTGAGAAAGCATTCTTTTCACGAAAATTTTCGATTTCGAGATTTTGATGCTAATGTATATTTTAAAACCTCCTGAACACGTTTTGACTATTTTTGGAATGATGTCCGTCTGTGGTCGATTTCTTGTGCACGCTATAGCAGGCTTAAATATTGATGGATTTTTATGAAACTTTGTATTCGGCTTTGTTATCGAAATATCCAGACCTAGATAGAATATGTTTTTTTAAATCCGAGCGAATATTTTGAAATTTATTTGAAATTTTATATTTTTTTAACATGGCAACATAAGACTAAATTTGGCATAACCATGCATAAAAGGATTTATTTATGGTTCAATGATCACGTGACTTTATAGTTTCAGTTATTGTTGGGAAAAATAACCGTGAGAGAATTTTGCTCGTGACGTCATTAGTCCCCCTCGGGGGGGCAAGTTATCCACCCCCCAGTGAGGTACACTGACAAGTATGGCATCAATAGAAAGATTTCTTTCAAGTCCTATCAAGTGTAAGATACTATAATTGTAATTATTAGCATAATTTTTAACTAACGAAAATTTTCTGAATGTATAAACCACAATCAAAGATTTTGAATATATAGCACTGTTTGAGTGTGAATTTTCTCTTCTTGTCCCTTTAGCATGAGAAAACGCTATTGAAGAGTACTGATCAGATGCTTAAACTAAAGGCAATATCCGAATTTCGTGTTAGTTCAGAATTTGATTAATATAAGTTTCATTCGTGCTCATTCCTTGAATTAATTTAAATATTAAGTATAAAATCTGGCCCATAATAAGAGCAAATCCGGTTCATGGCTAACTATTTTTCACCCTTCCAAGAATACATAATAACAAAATACCCCATTATTTATCAACAACCAACCGACTTGAAATTTATATCCTGTTAGGAGGATAATTTACCTTTAACATGTAATAAACGTCCAAAGTGGGACTTAGTTTAGGAATTTTCTTTTTTAAATCACATATCTTGAGATAAATGCGTGCAATTTTCAAACCTACTAAAACCTATATATTTAATTGTAGACAAAGTTTCAAAAAGGTAAAGTGTCAATATTGATATATTTAATAATTTATTAATTAAAGTGATGTTTATTATTTATTTTAAATTCTATATTTTATTGCGCGTAAGATAAAATATTTTGACATTGCTCAATTTAAATAATTATTACATCCAAACAAGGATCTCATTAGTGCTCGGTTCGAGAACTACAAAATTTTTGCTATGTCCATCTTAGTGTTCTAATTAGCTAATTCAGTTAAGAAACCGTTTCAAACTTTATTGTTTTAATAATATAAGAAGCAACATTTTTATTTTACCAGATAAAGTAAAGATAACCGTTCAATTAAAGCAATACTACACCATTCTCCTACTCGTAAATTTTCTAGAAATTCTAGTAATTTGTTCACAAAATAACATACGTAGAACAGAAAAGTGTGTTTCGAGATAAAAGCGGTAAAAACAGGTATGCATCAAAACAATGGATTTAGTATTTAATTTTTTTTTAAATATCTCACGATAAAATGAAAGGGCGAAAAAATAATTGGTATCAATCTTTTTGGAATTTAGTAGACTACAAAAAGCTGTTAAGAGGTCGGTGGACGTTGAAATGAGTAAAAATCCACTAAAAAAAGTTTTTTAATATATAACATTGTTTTACACATTTAACCTTTTGCTTACGGGTGGGACAGCGTCCATCCCAAACGAAGAACCTCCCAAAAAGACAGGTATTTGACAGGTGCAATGTTTCTGCCGGCGATTCCAATGTCTGCAAAGGGGGAGGGGGGGGATCGAACTGTTTGGGATAGGGTATGTCAAATACCTGTCTTTTTGGGAGGTTCTTCGTTTGAGATGGTCGTTGTCCCAATCGTAAGCAAAAGGTTAAATGCATTTGTTTCGAAACGGAATTTTCAAAGGTTTTTTACATTTGTAAAATACTCCATGCGTCTTAATTTTTGTTTGAGATGCTTGAAATTTGGTTAAAAGACACCTTTCATACTTTTTAATGAAACTGGGTGTGCATTTTATAACTGAACTTTATTAAGGTAATTAAAAGTGATTAATAACCCAATTAAATGATGAAAATTAAGTTTTAATGCAGACAAATATTTAAAAAAATTAACTTTCTAAGGGATTTAAAAATGAATACTCAAATTTGTTCATAATGTGTTTTTGAGTGATCATAATGTAAAATTAATCAAAAATGTGACCAAATGGCACGCAAAGAGCACTTTGAAATTTTCGTTAAAAAAAATTAAATTAAAAAGAAATACAAAATTATAACAAAATTGAGAAATATTTAATGGTATTTTATATAGTAATGTAAAGAAGAATATTTATACAAATTTTCATGTTTCTAAGCCAATAAATAAATAAATAAATAAAAAAATTCAACGTTCACCGTCCCCTTAAAAGTAGAAAATATCTTATCTCAAAATTTTTAAGGTGTACTGTCCTTTTAAGACAATCTAAGCGGCAAAGTCAATTTAAAAGAAGTTTCCGTTTTAGAAATTTGGGCATACTACAGCCAAAATATTTGATCTAACAAGTCTAAGGTAACGATAGACATTATCCTACATTTGTAAGTTAAATTATTTGGTTAACAGCAGTGGAAAAGAGCTTTCAGATTTTGGCGCTCCCTTTTATCCTTGCCTTTTAATGAGGTTTCGCTTCCATTGAACTACAATAAGGGGCTTCGGATCGATCATTGGGAATGCTTTTCCAATAATTCTCTTCCGTTCTTTGTGGAATTTTACACGGATTTTGTTTGATATGCTGATAATCCTTCTGGTT
The DNA here is from genome assembly GCA_951213105.1 of Amaurobius ferox. Taxonomy (NCBI): domain Eukaryota; kingdom Metazoa; phylum Arthropoda; class Arachnida; order Araneae; family Amaurobiidae; genus Amaurobius; species Amaurobius ferox. The sequence goes on from OX578136.1 coordinate 142,901,705, forward strand.
CTTCTGGTTGGGCAATATTATTTCTGACAAAACTTTGATGAACGGATGAAAGTACTTTAATTAATTGTTTGTGGTGCAAAACAGAGAAGAATATTTCTTATGTCATGTTTAGAACAAATTACTGATTCCGAATATTCATCATTTTTGCCCTGTCATGTTATATAGATTCTGGATTTTAAAGAGGTAAAAAACAAAATACGCGTGTGCGGTCTTGTGAGACCGCGATGGCGTACATGAAATATTTACATAATAATCGTTTAATGTGTAATAAAAAATTATGAATATTTTTTATGTTATATTAAAAACAAATTGCTGATTCGGAATATTCAGCATTTTTGCCCTGTCATGATGCTATATAGATTCTGGATTTTAAAGAAGTAAAAAACAAAATACGCGTGTGCGGTCTTGTGAGACCGCGATGGCGTACATGAAATATTTACATAATAATCGTTTAATGTGTAATAAAAAATGATGAATATTTTTTATGTTATATTTAAAACAAATTGCTGATTCGGAATATTCAGCATTTTTGCCCTGTCATGATGCTATATAGATTCTGGATTTTAAGGAGGAAAAAAACAATACGCGAGTGCGGTCTTGTGATACTGATGGAATATATGAAATATCTACATATTAATTGTTTAATGTGTTTATGTCTTCCCACACTCTCCTTTATAGTATGGTTCACGGGATAGAACCTGATGGAACTGGATATTTGATTTTATCCTCGGGGGCAGATAAAATGTGTGGAGAGTTCAAAAAATATTTTAGATCCACCAATAGTTATCCGGAGATCTATAAGGCTCAAACTTTATATTATTGACTGTATAGAATAATTGAGATAATTTTCGATAGAGACAACTGCTTTCGACGCTAAAACCCATACATTATTGAACATAATTTATAACATAATTTATTACATTATTGATTTTAATTTGTTACATTCTGTTTTCATTCTTCAGGAATTTGTTTGGTGGCCGAGTTGACTGTTCCCCTGTTTTGGGTGGGATTGGGTTTCGTGTTCCTCGGTATACAACAAGATGCATTAACTTATTTGCTGTAAAGTACTTTAATTCGAGTATTGGCTGTAATTGTGCAATTACTGGTTTTTCTAAATTCTACAACAATTTCCCTGATAATCTGGATATTTTTTTTCATCGGAGATGGATTTTAAAAGGCATTTGTTACAAACATATTACAAACAAATACAAACATCCTGTATTTTATTATATGTATTCATGTGAATCTGTTTATGAAGATCATTGGTTGTTGAAGGTTTGCTTTTCTTTTTAATGTATTTTCCTTTTTAATGTATTTTAACTTTTTAATGTATTTTATGGTATTTTAATCAGTATTTTGTAATGTATTTTTATTCCTGCACACTGCAACTGGGAACACGTCCTGTAGCTTGCAGTCTTTTACAAATAATGAAACTTTTTAAAAAATGTCGCAACTTAATTTTTCAAACATGTTAGTTACCCTGTCTTTGATAGACTTAAATACTAGTTTATGTTAGTATTTAAGTCTATCAAAGTAATTTAATTAATGTTTAAGTCTAGGAAAGTAAATTCCCGCCCCCCCTCACACATGTATGATACGCCTATACAATCATGACTATTTCATGTAAACATTTGGTATCTCTTCCTTCGAAAGATGGCTCGGAGTTAAATTAACTCCCTCCACGAGTTACCTTTATCCATTTGAGCTCCAATCCGCCTCATGGAACACATACACACACACACACACACACACACACACATATATATATATATATATATATATATATATATATATATTTATATATATATTGTGTCTGTTGTAGACACAATTTTTCAATGAAAAACGAGCTTAGAAGTTTTTGCAAATTGCATCATTACAAATTTCAAATCTTCTTTCACCGACCCGATAATTCCCTAAAAAAGGATGAATGTATAATCAATAAAGCATAGTAAAAAAAATCAATAATATTCGATTCAACTTTTTATCATTAATATTTTTAGCAGAGTACATTTTCAAAAAAGCCACATGAGGAACATTTGACGCAGATCGAAGAGCGTGTGATAATAAAGCAACAGCTGAACATTCCAATTCTTCTAATATTATACGCTGAGTACAAACCAGGCACTTATTTTATACTGGCTATATCATTTTTTATTGACTAAGAATAGTACAGTTTATTTTCTATATCAGAAATGTATTTTATTCTATCGCATACGATGTATTTCTTTTATGAAGAATGTTCTTTTTAATAACTGTAATATACAGAGCACCTAAAAAAGTCCTGCAGCATCTCAGTTACGTCAGAATAAAGGGTTCCTTAGTGCAAGGCAGGTCTGTTTATATTAAAACGATCACGGTCGATCGAAGTCGATAGAATAAAAGTGATTACAGCGTCCTAGCAGAAAATTAAAGAAGTTAGGTTGACAAATTTGGCAACAAAGCGAGATAGAAGAAAATATTAGTATGAAGATGTAAAACAGTATCAAATTGTTGGAATCGTCACATCAGTTACAAAAGGCATTTATTTAATACAATATGATTCTAGCGAGTTACTGTCATATTCAGGTATGATACAATAAATTACACTTTTATTCGCAGGGATCTCATAAAATCTCACGCCTTTTATGTCATAGATGAAATATTTTCAGGGATTTCATGCCTTTTATCTCACAGGTGAAATATATGCAGGAATCGAACAGAATCTCACGCTTTTTATCTCACAGATGAATACGACGTCACTGTATTTGTACACACTTGCGAATTGTTGACCGCCATTCCACAGTATTCTGCCTTAGCTGTAACATCGAACAACCGATGAGGCATGATAGATATTTAGTGCCTTCCATATACGCGTTTCCTGAGTTCCTGTGCCGATTCGTACCCATAAGGCAATGCTCTACCACTCTGTAATTGACTTTTTTCGTGTATCTGGTTTTGTTGCTGAGTTCGTGTTTCGGACTTCAATTCTCCACTATGGGCGCTGCAGTCTCCTTTGTTTGATAGAACTTGGACATAATGTGCTCACTGAGGAACTTTTCATTTCGAAGTTGTTAGGGGGTAATTAATTACTTTCCTAGGAACCCTATATTTATTTTATAAAAGTTTATCTTGTATGCATTTATTCTACCCCTGGTAGGGGGAGGGACTCCAAGAGGGTGGTTAAGGATCTTGGCTCCTTATAGCTCTGGTCCTCCTTTCCTGGGTGGTACACAGATCTGCTGAATGTTCCCGAGAAGCAGGCTCTTTACAGGCTACGGGGAGGACCTAGCCTTTATGACCATAGTCCCAGATTGGTAGGTGTAGGCGACTGAAGTCAAGTTTCCTAGGGACCACCTTCTGGCTCCCGCCCGGTGAATGATTCAGCTGACTTTGCTTCCCTGGTCGCGGTTTCGCCTGATTGCGGATGCAACTCCTTTTTGTCCTCCACCCCTAGCCGGCATAAACCCCCAGGTTCCCCGGAAGTTCAGACTGAACCTGTATGCATTTATTAAATAATACTTTTAATAATAATACTTTAATAATGATAATCTAACGGTATGAGATTGCAAGACCCCACCCTGAAAGATAAATCTTATAGAAGGAGAGGTGTAAACATGGTATATAGTAGCATAAAAGAACATAAATACAGTTATAGATCGAACTGTTACATCAAATTATTACAAAGTAGCATTTGAAAATATAAAAATGACCAATAAAAAATGAAAGGATGACAATTAAAGCAGGTAAATAATTAGTTATCAATATGAAAAATTCTCAACTTCAGCTGAATTATAGGTGAATAACCAGTCTTTAATACTCATGTGAAAAAAAAGGAAAAGTAGAGATGTTTTTAAAAGATTGTGGCAGAAAATTGCAAAAACGAGATAGAACATCGGAAACCTAGTAAAATTGTCTCGAGGTGGTCAATTAAATTTTATATATGCCCACGACGTTTATCGTTTTGTTTTACAAGAAACTCTATATATTGGTATGTTTGTGACAAAGTCATTTTGTCTACATTGTGACGTTATTTTTAGAGAATGCTCGCAAATCGAGAATCGCCAATGTGCTAATTTTGTTAACATTTTTGCATACCAAGCATACTCGTGAAATAATACAAGTATGAATATTGTTACGATGTACCCTCTGGAATCGTAGGTGTACACGCAGGATACAAGAATTAGTCCAAGTTTCTCGCTAACTAACGTTTATTCATAAACACAACGTAAACAGGAACAATATACATCAAAAAAGCACTTTAATGCTCCGCTAATTTCACAAAATAACTGATATTAAGCTCAAAACATTGACAAAAGCAATTTAACAAAACAGCAGCTACTTTTCTCGAAAAATAACAAAATTCACCGTCCAATGTAGCTCCTATCTTGTCAACTGAACTCCTACGGAGTGATGACTCTTTTATAGTCTCTCAATAGAAACTTCTGGAATTCTCTCCTATCATGTAGAATAATCGTTATTTCCGAGTGCTTTTTGATGACTCGGGAAGTCGCCAAATTGGCGATAAATCGCCAAATCTGGCAACCGATCTCCATACTCGGAATTCTGGTAATCTGGTAAGTGGTAATCCTAGAATGACGTCATGGGAAAGAATTCCCTCACCGGGGTCTTTTCTTTTGAGAACTAAACAGAGAAAACACCCCGATGGAGCCGCCTGGTCTGAAAGTAGAAACGAAAGACTCCAGAAGAAAGGGGATATAACACGTTCGCAACAGTATAAAAATTGCTAATTCTTATCAACTTATCTCACAAACTCGGATAGTTCATTTCTAAATTGCTTATCATAAAATCAGGAGGGTTGGATAAGCGAGCATTTCTCAGGATGGAGACTTTGATAACCGAAACTCCTGCTGAATTTCACAAAATTTGAAGTTGATCGTATTCCGAAATTTCGTGACCAAACCATTAATCAGATGAATATTAATGACCTAGACATATGTTCAGTGATCCCCAAAAAATACAAATCGATGTCAAAAGTGCTTTTCCAATAATTGCTTCCAGATTTTACCATCCATTTTTAAAGTAGGTTCTCCGATAATCCGATGATGACCTTCCCTTTCTTTTATCCGATATTGTCTTTTTCTTTCGAATCTTAATGAAGGGAAAAATCTAATAGGAAATGCCTTACACAGACATTAAATGTTCTTTTGGATAATTTGAATTCATACGTTATTGGCAATTACGTGCATTTGAATACATTTCGTAGTGAAAGTCGTGTTTTTATTATACTCGCTAAGAATCGTAGAATAGTTTGAAGAAACTGCAAAGCGCAACTGTTGGACAAAATTATAAAAAATCGGGCGTATACAACACATTACTTTATCTACAGATTTAGAAATTTCGAAGTTACAGGAATAATATCATATATTAGAGTTTTTTCTAAAACTTAATTTTGCTGAAAATATCAATAGATGTACAGTATTGTGGCAATTAAATGAGAAATGTCATTTTTTTCTTTTTATCACACGTAAGCTTAGGAAGAAGCACTCCAAATTAGCTCAGAGTTCAAATTGCAGTTATTATCAAAGTAGCAGGTGTTCGTATGCACCTGGTAAGTAGCAGGTGTTCAAATTCCTCCGCCAGGTGGCAGGTGTTCCGCAGTGGTAGTTTCTCAGTTGTTGCGGGGCTCATTAGCGTCATGGATATCAGCGCGGAAACACGTGCTAAAGTGATTGCGCTTAGAGAACACACTTCTAAGACGTTCGAGGAAATAGGTAAAACATGTGGAGTCAGTACAGCAAGTGTCGGGAGGATCTGGAAGCGGTTTCAGGAAACAGGAAATGCTGGAACCAACCGCTCTGGAAGACGCGGCCGAAAAAGATCAACTTCGACTCGTGACGACAAAACTTTACATCGAATGAGTGTTAAAAATCCTCGATTAACCAGTTTTGACCTGTCTAAGTCCATGGTGGCAGCTGGTGTTGATATTGCACCTTCAACAGTGCGATACAGGCTGTTAGAACGCGGACGGAGAGCACGTCGACCGTACAAGAAGCAGCTTCTGACGCATCGCATGAAGAAAAAAAGGTTGGAATGGGCACGGAAATACAAAACATGGACTGAGAAGGACTGGAAGAAAGTTCTCTTTTCTGGCGAAACACATTTTGTGGTTCAGGGATTTAGATCTATGTTCGTGAGAAGAAGCCAAGGCGAACCTCTCAATCAGCACCACATCAATCAAGCATCCGCCCAAAAAGATGTTTTGGGGACAGAATCTCTTGTTCCCGTAGAGGGAATGATGAACAGTGCCAGTTACGAAGTCATATTGACCCGAAAAGTGCTTCCAACCATGGCTAAACTGTGGCCGAACGGAGATTGCGTTTTCCAACAAGACAGCGCGCCATGTCACACTTCGAAGCGAATCAAAAATTTCTGCTCAAAAAAAAAAATATTACCGTACTGGATTGGCCCGGGAATTCACCAGATTTGAATCCCATAGAAAATTTGTGGGCTATTGTCAAAAAACGGCTTCACAAATTTGACTGTACGACGATGGACAAGCTAATTTCGGCCGATATTGACATATGGTTCAGAGACGTTGAAATTAAAACTACATGTGCCAGTCTAGTACATTGCATGCCGAAACGTGTCTGTGATGTTATAAAGTCTCGGGGAGGTCATATCACTTATTAGTTTTAAATGTATCCATAGAAAACTGAAATAAAACTGAATTTTATAAAAAAAACTGCATTTCTCAATTAATTGCCACAATACTGTATTGCTATTATCATTTAGTAAAAACAGTGTACTAAATTTTATGAAAGTTACTTGATTGTTTCTAAAGATACCACGATGCTTGCGAAAGAGTGAGATGTCAAATATCGTGACAGCGGTTTGTGATAACTCTTAAACAAATGTATTCACTCATTTTTAAAAAAAACATTTAACAATAATTTACCAGTTTGATAATAGTCAGCATAATTAATGTTTACGTTTTCTTTTCATTTAATATATAAAACAAGAAAGATCAATCATGCTTAAAGCATTGATTATGAAACACTTTCCAACTTCAATGCAATTTTATTTAAACAAGTCTAAAATGCAATACATTCCTCGGTAATATTTTGAAACTTATCACAATACTGCATTCATTTATTATATTTGAAACCTTAAACCTTCATCGAAAAAAATTAACTTCATTCAAATGACGGCATTAAAATATAAATTGCCTGGTTTAAACATCTCTAAAATGTGATACATTCCTCGGTAATAATTTTAGAATTATCATAATACTACGATAATTTATTATATTTGAAAACTTTATCGAACACAACTGAAATTCATTCAAATGACGTCATAAAAAATAACACGCCTGGCTCTCTCTATAAAAGCAACATTTCATTCATAAATAATTCCCCCATTCATGTCATTCATCACAATACTATAATAATTTATATTATTTAAAAATTAAGACCATGGAGCTACAAGTAAGTAAAACTCTATGCGTAAAACTTCATCGAAAATTATCGTCCTTCTCTTTCTAAAATCAATGAATATTTCATTCATATCAGCCATGCAGACTCCATGGACTAAATGATTTTATGTTAAAGAATTACAGCGATTCTAATACAACTCATTCTACATATTTTGCTGTTTACATTTTACATAGGTGAAAAATAGGCTTAATAGTAGAAATAATCAAATTTGGATGAGCATTTAAACTGAAATATATTGTCATTGCGTTGTTAAAGTATGTAGATGCACAGAATTTAGGCAAAAATAAAGTAGTTTCAGGACGGATACAACACTCAATATGAATTAAAAAGAACTTTAAAAATCACGATTTTGAGACAAGATGGATGCCATATATCATTTTGAAGTGGGTCATGTGATCGTTTCATATCATGGACACGTGATCGCTTCATATAAGAGGTGTCATTATTATTTTAATTTTTATTTAAAAAACTACTGAATATATTTCGCTGAATTTTTTTTTTATATATTTTATGGAACAATTTGAATATTGCCTAAAATTTTCAAAGCAATTTGTGAATTTTAAATCCGCTTAAAAAATGCTTGAAAAGTTAGGTCCCATAGGGCTCAATGTATTCCATTTTTTCAACCCGGGTTCAATCCAAAACTAATTGGGTGATATTATTCATTTATATTCCCATAGGTCCTATAGACCGTCTGAACAACATACTAAAATTTCATTTTGATTAAGTCATTTTTACGGCAGTTATCGTGCTAACGGACAGACAGACAGACAGACAGAATGAACAAAGTCATAAACACTTTTCAACTTTGTTGTAAAGTGTTAAAAACGTGCATTATCTCGAGAACAGCACACCTTATTCTTCACTGAATCAACAGTCCAGTGAGGGTTTTTACAATGAGTCTGTGTTATCCCGTCCTACACCCAGCAAGAGTTCTTGAATTTCTCGCTTTGGGTACATTAAAGTCCTTATCAGAACAATCAGTCCAACATAATTTTTGTCTTTTTGGGTCGCTTTTCTATTGATTTGAACATAAAGATCCCCATTTGGGCTTTTTTCGTTGGACATTCAGATAGCATAGTCAGCTCATTTGGTATTTTTACAAGCTCAACAATATCTAGTTGTTTGTACAGAGAGTATAGTTAGTAAATTAAGTCTTCTACTCCACACTCTAATAATCCAAATTGTTGCTCTATGTCTTCGGATGAGTCGGACGGTCTGGGCCCTCAACACTCTAATAATACGCAGACCCCCAAACATGGTTCTTGAAACCTTTAAAAACACTGAGGCTAGCTATCATAATTTTTCTCTGCGTTTCCGATTTTACATCGTTAACAGCACATGCTAGTGCTTTAAGAACTATGGCATTGATTCCCTTTTAAATACAAAATTATTCATAAAAATGCTAGTTTTTAAAATCACATTTAGCATTAATAGTTTATTTGTAGTGTCTTATTTATTTTCAGAAAAATGTTCGAAATTAGGGCCTTCCTCTGGACCCACATTCTTAGAAATCAATAGTTGTCTTACGTTTACCGATTGAAATAATATCAAGTTTCATTTGAATGCCTTTACTTTACCAAGAGTTATCAACACAGACATCGTTGAAAAATTCATGAATCGTTCATTGAGAGTCAAGTTCCATATAATTAATATTTGCAGACGATACTTTTTGTTAAGTTTCTTTGAATTATATAAATAATTCTGTTTACGTATTTTTGTTATGTCGACTGACATAGTTTATATTTTATTTTTTTTCCATATCTAGATAACAAAATGTTATATAAATTAACATAATTGATGAATACTATATATTAACGAATTGAGATTTATTGATTGTTGCAAAGGGTTAAATACAATTATGAAAATTATTCATACTTTTAATTGTTTAATTAAATATTTTCTATGTTGTCATATTCAATCCAAAATTCAGATTTCTCGATTGTGTTTTATTGGTAATTCCAACGGAATAAAATAATATATACATTTCGGATATCTATCTATCTGTCTATCTATCTATTTATCTATCTAAATATACTAATTGCCAAGTGTCTGTCTGTCTGTCACGCTCTTTTAGGCACTTCCCGAATAGATAGAGACTTGCAATTTGGTACACGTCCCCGTCGTTCGATAAAACACCCTCGAAAAATCGAATTTTTCGAAAACGTTCTGTAGAGGTGGGTGCTCCACACCAAAACATTCGACAAGTGAAATGATAAGAAAGCATGTTTTTCGATAAGATAGAGACTTCAAATTTGGTGAATGGGTAAACCGTTCGAAAGGAAGAAAGTGTGCAATTTCAGATTTCCAATATATTCTACTTAAGGCGGTGCCCCAAACCAAAATGTTCGATTTTACGAATAAGTAAGAAACGGATCCTTTAAAATTTGATAGAGGCTTGAAATTTACTCAATGAGCTAATCATTTAATGAAAACACCCAAGACGAATATAGTTTTTCAAAAATGTTCATTTAAGGGGGTGCTCCAGAGAAAAATGTTCGAAAGGTGAATTGATAAAAAAACATGCTTCGGAATGAGATAGAGATTTCAAATTTTTAGTACAGGTAGATAGCCTGGAAGGAAGAAAGTGTACAATTTCAGTTTTTCAATATTTTTTACTTAAGGGGGTGCCACACACAACAATATTCGATTTTCGAAATAAAGGAAAAAAAAACCTTTTAAAACGTGATAGAGGTTTGATATTGGATATATGGGCGAGTCATTTGATGAAAACACCCAAAACAAAAGATTTTTTCAAAAATGTTCGTTTAAGAGGGTGCTCCAGAGAAATACTTTCGAATGGTGAAATGACAAAAAACTATGCTTCGGGATAGGATAGAGACTTCAAATTTGGTGTACGGGTAGATCGTTCAAAAGGAAAAGTGTGTGCCATTTCAGTTTTCCAATATTTTCTAATTTAGGAGGTACCGCAAACCCAAATGTTCGATTTTCCGAATAAATAAGAAATTCTTGTTTTAAATTTTGATAGAGGTTTGAAATTAGATATATGGGCTAATTATTTAATCAAAACACCCAAAACAAATAGAGTGTCTCAGAAATGTTCGATTAAGGGGATGCTCAAAAAACATGCTTCGGGATGAGACAGAGATTTCATATTCGGTGTACGGGTAAATAATTTGGAAGGAAAAAAGTTTACAATCTCAGTTTTTCAATATTCTCTATTTTAGAAAGTGCCCCACACCAAAATGTTCGATTTTTCGAATACACGCTCCCTTTTAAATGTGATAGAGGCTTGATATTTGGTATATGGAACAATCATCTGATAAAAAGCCCAAGACGAATAGAGTTTTTCCTAAATGTCCATTTATGGCTGTGCTCCACAGAAAGACGTTCGAATGGGGAAATGATAAAATAGCATGCTTCGGGATGAGATAGAGACTTTAATTTTGTGTGGGTAGATAGTTCGAAAGGAAGAAGTTGAAATTTAAGTTTTCCAATATTTTCTTCTTTAAGGGGTCCTGCACACCAGAATATTCAATTTGCCGATTTAAATGTGAAATTCGAATTATTCAAAAATTTACATTATTCGGGGTGTTGCTTATTACGAAACCGTTGATTTTCAACGGGTATTCGGATAGTATATCCTAATTGCTAAGTGTCCGTCTGCCTGTATGTCACGCTCTTTTAGGCACTTACCGAATAGGTAGAGACTTGCAATTTAGTACACGGATCGATCGTTCAATAATCTCCCCTGGAAAAATCGAATTTTTCAAAAATGTTCTATAGAAGAGTAGCTCCACACCAAAATGTTCGAAAAGTGAAATGATAGAAATCTATGCTTTGCGATAAGATAGCTATTTCAAATTTTGTGTAGGGATAGATAGTTTGGAAGGAAAAAAATATACAATTTCAGTTTTCCAATATTTTCTGCTTTAGGAGGTACCGCACACAAAAATGTTCGATTTTCAGAAAAAAAGGGGAAACGCCCCTTTTAAAACGTGATAGATGCTTAATATGTGGTGTATGGGCGAATCATCTGATAGAAAACCCAAAAAGAATGACTTTTTTCAAAAATGTACATTTAAAGGGGTACGTACTCCCCACAAAAGCATTCGAAAGGTGAAATGATAAAAAAGCATACTTCGCGATGAGTTAGAGATTTCAAATTTGGAGTACGGGCAAATAGTTTGAAAGAAAGAAAGTGTACAATTTCAGTTTTCCAACATTTGCTATTCTAGAGGGTCCATCTCACTAAAATATTCGATTTGCCGAACAAATGACAAAAGCCTCTTTTACAATATGATTGAGGCTTGAAATTTAGTATATGGACTAATGTTTTTATAAAAAAACACAAAATAATTACGGTTTTTTAAAAATGTTCATTTAAGGGGGGTGCTACATAGAAAAATGTTCAAAAGGTGAAATGATAGAAAAAGCATACTTCCTGATGAGATGGAGACTCAAATTTAGTGTACGGGTAGATAATTGGAAAGGATAAAAGTGTGCAATTTCAATTTTCCAACATTTGCTATTGTACGGAGTGCTGCAAACTAAAGTATTCGATTTGACAAACAAATAAAAAACGCCTCTTTTTCGACGAGATAGAGGCTTGAAATTTAGTATATGGGTTAATTATTTGATATAAAAACACAAAATGAATACAGTTTTTCAACTATGTTCATTTAAGGGGATGCTACACAGAAAATAAATTTGAAAGATGAAATAAATGAAAAAGCGTGCTTCCGAATTAGATAGAGAGTTCAAATTTGGTGTACGGGTAGATAGTTTGAAAGAAAGAAAGTGTGCAATTTTAGATTTCCAATATTTGTTATTTTATGGGGTGCCGCTCACGAAAACGTTTGATTATCCGAAAAAATGAGAGACGCTTCCATTTAAATGTGATAGAGGTTTGTTATTTGATATATGGGCCAATCATCTGATAACAATCCTAAGACGAATATGAGTTTTTCAAAAATGTTCATTTATGGGTGTGAGGCAGCACCGACTCTGCTCCTGCAAAGACATCTGATCAAAGATGCTTGGAAACTGTACCCGAATAATAAGACTGGAGGGGAAGCTAGCTTTTGCTCGATCTTATAATGTCGGTCTACAATGCAACAGGTCCCTGATTCGGGGCCCGGCGACGCACAATCACCAAAGGTGTGCTCCACAGGAAAACGTTTGAAAGGTGAAATGATAAAATAGCTTACTTCGGGATGAGATAGAGACTTGTGTACGGGTAGATAGTTTAAGAGGAAGAAATGTGTAATTTAAGTTTTCCAATACTTTCTTCTTTAAGGAAGGGGGGGGGGGGGGGGCGTCTGGCCACCAAAATATTCGATATGCCGATTAAATGTTAAAAGCGAATTAATCAAAAATTTACATTACTCGGGGGTTGCTTATTGCGACACCGTTAATTTTCAACGGGTATTCGGTTAGTATATAATAATTGCCAAGTGTCTGTGTGTCACGCCTTTTCTAGGCACTTCCCAAGTAGATATAGACTTGCAATTTGGTACATGAGTCGATCGTTACATAACCCCCCCTCCCCTGAAAAAATCGAAATTTTTCAAAAATTTTCTGTGGTCAACACTAAAACGTTCGAAAAGTGCAATGATTGGAAAGGATACTTTGAGCTGAGACAGAGAGATTATATATGGTGTATAGATAAACCGTTCGAAAGGAAGAACATGTGCAATTTCATATTTTCGGTATTTGCTTCTTTAGGGGGTGCCTCGCACCAAAATGTTCGATTTGCCGAACAAATGAGAAACGCCTGCTTTAAAATTTGATAGAGGCTTGAAATTCGGTATATGGGCTAATCATTTGATGAAAACCCCCAAGACAAAAGAGTTTTTCAAAAATGTTCGTTTAAGAAGGTGCTCCAGAGAAAAACGGTCGAAAGGTTAAATGAAGGGAAATTATGCTTCGGAATGGGATAGAGACCTCAAATTTGATGTACGGGTAGATTATTCGAAAGGAAGAGTATGTGCAATTTAAGTTTTCCCATATTTTTTACTTTAGGGAGTGCTGTGAATCCAAATGTTCGATTTTCAGAATGAGAAACGCCCTTTTTAACATGTAATAGAGGCTAGATAGTTGATATTTGGGTCAATCATCTGATAGAAAACCCAAGGAGAATATAGTTTTTAAAAAAATGTTCATTTAAGGGGGTGGGTACTCCACATAAAAATATTCGAAAGGTAAATTATAGAAAAAGCAACTTTTGCGATGATATAGAGGCTTCAAATTTGGTGCATGGGAAAATAGTTGGAACGGAAGAAAATGTGCAATTTCAATTTTCTAACATTTACTATTATAGTTGGTGCCGCATACTAAAATGTTCGATTTGAGGAACAAATGAAAAACGCCTCCTTTACAATGTGATAAAAGCTCGAAATTAAGTATATAGGGAAAAAAACCCAGGATCAATACGGTTTTTCAAATATGTTCTTTCAAGGAAGGGGGTGCTATACAAAAAAACATTCGAAAGGTGAAGAGATGGAAAAAACATGCTTCGCGTAGGCGAGAGGCTTCAAATTTGGTGTACAGGCAGATAGTTTGAAAGGAAGAAAGTGTGCAAATTCAGATTTCCAATATTTGCTACTTTAAGGGGTGCCGCACACCAATTTGTTTGATTTTCCGAACGAGACACGCTTCCTTTTAAATGTGATAGAGGCTTGATATTTGGTATATAGACCAATCATCTGATAAAGAACCCAAGACGAACAGAGTTTTTCAAAAATGTTCATTTATGGGTGTGCTCCACAGAAAAACGTTCGAAATGGGAAATGATAAAATAGTATGCTTCGGGATGTGATAGAGACTTTAATTTTGTGTACGGGTAGATAGTTCGAAAGGAAGACGTGCGTAATTTAAGTTGTCCTATATTTCCTTCTTTAGGGATCCTGCACACCAAAATATTCGATTTTCTGGATAAATGTGAAACGCGAATTATTCAAAAATTTACATTATTCAGGGATTGCTTATTGCGACACCATTGATTTTCAACGGATATTTAGTTAGTATTTTACTATATTAGCTGTTCCAATAGAGTAAAACAGTATAACGAACCTTTAAAAGAATTACACTCCACTCCAATTGTAGATACTAGCATACTGGGATCGGTTTTGAGCTTTGAAGTGCTCATCATGAATTTGCCATTACCAATAATTTCAGCAACAATCTTGCTATTTGTATTTACCAATATGGAAACGTAGGCCTAGATTTGGAAACGCCCGCTTTAGTCGATTTCTGTGAGTATATATCTCTAAAAGTTCCGTAAATTTGTTAGAAATGGTATAGCTATAGCATTGCAGTCAATTAGATTTCTTTATATAATATAACCTTTACTTTTTTCAAACGTCATAGAATAGTGGAAAGGTTTTAAAAAATATGCGGGATATAATATATTTTGAATTGATTTGGAATTTCCATATTGTCTACATCTCGAACAGAGTTAAGCACTTCTACATATGAAACTATAATTTGTCTAACACTTCCATGTTACTGTTGGTTGCAATGTCATATCGCAATCGCTCTTTGGATGTCAAACCATCCTCATTTGTAGTCTGGGAACAAACTATAAAAAGTTTACAGGAAGCCCCAGTCGTAAGGATCAGTCACATGGTCGATGAAAAGCAGAGTTATATGCCATTTTGTTTCTCGCTAGCTCGCAAAATTTTCTGTCACCTAGTTCAAACTTCATTATTTCCTAAAAGGTGTGGTTCACAACAAAAACAGAGAAACGAAGCGGTTATATGTATCTCAGAAGCTTAGTGGAAGAAGTGTCATCTGGTCAGCCTCAAATTGGCTATTCAATTCCTTGTGTTGATATGAGTTCTTTACTTGGCGCCAAAGCCACTAATTCTGTAAGTTAGACGAGGTGGATGACAAAACAGGGCGGGATAGCGCAGTGGTTAAGGCTCGGGATTATTGCAGTCGGAGGATCAAGTTCGATTTTCAGCGATGCTTAAAATATTCCCTTGGACACATTACATATGTGGGTTCGAAAGTCCTTACGAGAGGTTGGTGGCAAGAAAAGGAGGGTACGGTTCTTGTGGATGTCTCCCCCACTGAGTTCCCGTCTAAATTGGGGGACATTGCCTCGGCCTTACCTTACACTTTCTGGTAGGTCGGGCGGTCTGGATCAAAAGAAAGTGGATAAAAAAGGCCAATATAATATTAAAAATATCTTATATGGGTAGCACATGACTTCCCCTACGTACTTTCCTTCTTTACATTGAAATAATGGTGAATTAGACAGCGTGCACAATGTTTTTGGCATTGAATTAACACCACGTAGATTGAAATTGGGCAAATTATTCGTCCGGACAGAACGACTTATGCATACTCCCGTGCAAAATCTTCATCAGAAAAGCAATCTACATTTAATTATTATCCTATGAAATAAATGACTATTGGTGAATTAAATTCTTTGGCATCAAAATCCAAAACAATCACAAAAAGTATTTTTACTTTCCTTATATACATAATGTATAAGGAAAGTATTGTGACGAGGTCGAAAATTCGTATTCGAGTTTTCGATGGGAGAGCACGTTTCAAGCATCCCTGATCACGAATCGAACATTTTTGAAGTGATGTCTGTCTGTGTGAGTGTGTGTGTGTCAGTGAGTCTGTGGAGACGATAACTGACGAACGAATAGACCGATTCGAACGAAATTTGGTACAAAAATCACAATCCATAAACACTGGAAGCCTATTGTTTTTATACGCAATCGAATGTTCAGAACCCCTCTAAATTTTCTAGTAAAATTTTGAAAAAATCGTCAAAAAATCAAAACCACTAAAAAAATTACGAAAATAGACGTTTCTTATGTAATTTTTTATTAGAAAACGATTGGCATAAATTTTAGAGCGCTAACATGAACCGCTCTCGAGATATTGCACATTTTTCAAAAAAATTATCAAAAAGTCATATAAAATTAAAAAAAATATATTTCCTATTGAAAAACATGTTCACTTTTCATATGTAATACCATGCAATAAATTGGATGACATCATTCTCGTGGATCTAGCTCGTTCCATTCATAAAAAAAGATACTTTGAGTAATACTTTTTATTTGAACGCCAATAGTCATTTATCTGCTGTAAGAAAAACTTATTTCTCCGTCCATAACGCTTGGCGAGATTTTGGCGACGAATTTGACCGAATGTCGCCAACTTGGCGACATTTTTAATTGTTGCCAAAATGACAAAAATCTTGCCAAATGGATAAAAATGACGCTAAACATTTGAATTAAAATAGGAAGATATGACGATTGTTTGCAATAATGGATTTCGTTTGCCATTTTGGGCCCCATGCAGAAATATTGTTTAGCCCAGTGGTCTTCACTCCCTTCATTCGCGATCTGCTAGGCCATCGCCATGGCTTATCAAGTCAATCTTTGGATGAGTTTGGGGGAAATGAGGATTTTTGCATTGTGTTTTACGGGAACTCTTCTGGAGAGAAAATCCGATTCCTATTTTCCTTATTTTGGTAGCTTTTACTTTACTTCTACTGTAAATATCTTCATGAATATTGCACATAATTGCAGCGAGATTTTTTTTTCTGTAGACCGTTTTTTGTATTTCACAATTTTTTCTAATTGAACTTTTTTTTCTTAGCCGACCGTATGAAAAGTTAGACCCCCTATTTCTTAGAAAATATCACTTACCGGAAAAAATATAGGAAATAATTTCATATTTAATTTATATGGGTCTAAAACATATAATTTTTATCACATTTAATTCATAAGTGTCTTAAGTATGTGCCTAAAACCAATTGCAGAAGCACGAAAGGCGAGGTCAACTATGCTAAAGCAACCTATATGCTACAGGAGAATACTACGCAAATGCATGCGAGTGTCTTATTTTTGTATAAAGCGTTAATTGTTCTTTCATTTCTATAGTAGTATTCTGAAAAAAAAATTTTTTTTTTTTTTGGCATGTCCAACAATATGCAGAAGAAACAAAATGGTAGCATATATTTTGTTCTGGATTCAGTGATTCTATAATTCGCATCCCCGGACTGACGTCATCCCTATTGATTACGTCATCTCCCGCCATAATCCAATCTTCGCGGCGGAGAGCCCAGCTGCTTTTCCTCCGCGCCCCGAATTAAAGTTTCAATATTTCATTACCCGGCGGAATAAAAAAGAGAACAAAAGAACTTCCATCATCGTTTGGCAACAAGGGCTCAACCCCCGAGGGATGCCGGGAGTAATTTATTGCCGAGAAATTCCATCTTTAGGAGCAGTATTTGCTTTTCGTTGTCGTTGTTATTAAAAATGAGCGCTTTTTTGTTTCTTTGGAATGCCGTATTTGAGTGTTTATTAGTTCTATTCAAACCGCCACGCATTTCGAATTTACAATGGCATTTCCCCCTCTATTTTTATTAACGGACCATATTTACGTTTTCCCTTTTAGAGAGGTTTGTAAATTAAACTCTGTGCTTTGGAATCCTTCCCAACAGCAGCTCTAAGAAATATTGCCATTTTTATTGCAGATGTAGAATCCTTTTATGAACGAATTTTTTCAAACATTATATTCAATGTACAAAGCATTCTAGCCACATGGATAATTTCTTTACCTGCTTTTTTAAAGAGGGGTAGTTAGAAAATATTTGCCGTTATCAGAAACATTAATCGCAATCTCCAAATTTTGGTGGTTTAAAATATACTAACCCGGTACTTATCTTCTACTAGTGAACAAAAGACCAGTTTTTAACACTAACTTTGAGATTTTCTGGACGAGGAAAGCTGAGCGCCGTAATTATGCGCAAATTATTATAAAACGCAGCATACAGTTGTTTCTAAATTACGTTAGATCCTCTTCGTCAGAGTTAGAAAAATCAACAAACTCGAAATCAAAAAGGCGAATGTCATTTTCGAAAAATTAATGATGAATTTATTAAATTGATGCTGTTTAAAATGACTGGAATTCGCACTCAAATTCCGGAATTTCAATTGACATATTATTAATTTAAAGGAATTAGTAAACAGTAAAATTTGAAAAATGTCAGAATTTACTTTAGTATTTTATCTCTTATATGAAAATCAATTCATTCCTTAACTCATTAAATTAATTCATTCATTAATTCATTCATTAACTCATTAAATTAATTCATTCATTTCATTTATTGGACATAACAACTGCCATTATACATAAGGGGCAGTTGATGTTTGTATGTGATCTTCCTGTAACAAAATGTCTGCATCAAAATGGCCTGTATCAAAATGACTACATCAAAATGGCTTGTAGCGAAATGATTAATATATTTTTGATCCAAGACTGTTAATTGATTTTTAAATAATTGGTTCGTAATAGACTTTGGGTACTTGAAACGACTGTAGTGTGACTAAACAACTGAAGAAATAAGTGTCGTATTAGAATGGAAATGCATTACATCTTTCCGATCCAAGACAATATTTTTTAAGAATTAATTTGTAATACTTCACCACAATTGTTTTCCAAAACGCAGCAATTGAAAAATTTAAATGATGAAGTTGAGATACTGAAACTTTCAAATATTTTATGTGCTGAATTTATCTTTCGATCGAAATTTACATTTCTTCCGTTTATTGACGGTAATTACTATCAATTTTATATAACCACACATTCTGTTTCAAATTCCAGGTACGAACATGATCAAGTCGGGAATAAAATTGAAAGTTCAACATCCGCAGATTAAAGTTTTAAGTTACCCTGCAAGACAATTGGAACAATACGTCTAACGACTCCTTTCGCTAGCTATTGTAAGTGTTTCTTTTTGTTCACATTTTGATGCCATTCCATATTAGTGTTTGTTATGTATGCATTGCTGGTCAAATTTCTGCTGATATTATCTAATTGAATCACTATATATAATTTCTAACGTAATTAACGTCCTTATGTCTTGCCAGATTCATCCCAAATTCCTCCCCGGTTACCTGAAAGGCTAAATCCTTGCACATGCATAGCATCGAATACGGTGCAGAACCTAGCCGAGCCGCGGATTTTCGATTTATATTACCCGGAGGGGGTGCAGAGAAAATGGGGGTTTCGAACAGCCTTTTCAGACCCTCTAAAAGTCCCCTGGTGACCTAGAAGACTGAATCTTTGCACACTTAGTATCGACCCTCAGACAGAACTTAACGTAGCCGTATTTTCGACCTATCCTATGGGGATGGCGGAATTATTTTATTTTTGAAAAGTCTTTTCAGACCCTCTAAAAAGTGACTTAGAAGGCTGAATCCTTTTACACTTATGGTATCGATCATCGGACATAAAATAGCATTGAAGGATTTTTGATCTCCCTCCTCAGAATGGAGATTGTGAATTTTAGCTTTCCACACCCTTCAATAGTCCTCCGGTAGCTTAAGTTTAAACTTTCCACATGCATAGTGTTAACCAGTGAACCATACCTTTACGTTTTTTCGTTAAGGTATGGATGGTTCACTGGTTCGTATTTTCGTTTTTTCGCTGAGAAGACAAAATAAGGGGGAGGGGTAATACCTCTCAGAAAACTCACCTAGAACCTTCCCCCTACCCCCAGTGAGGACATAAAAGGAGGAAACTCGACCATCACTAAGATATGCTATCTAAAGTGGCATGACTCCAAACGTTGTAGCAATTGATACAAAAGGGCCTTACTGCCAGAGGCAATAACACACTGATGCAGCAAGTTAATTTAACATATTTATTTTGCACAAGAATAATACTGCGTCTGGCTACGTAAATAAATATAGACAGATACTAAAACAGCCACTATTGTACATTCCTGTCATTTTACAAACATAGATCAATAATGAACTTTGGCCGGGCCTGGTGTTATACTATCTTTACAAAATCATTGGGATACCTATAAATCGCCAATGCTTACTCAACTTATTCTTAGGACATCTAACTCTTGTCTTGGCGAACTAATGATACTAGATCCTCACAATCACAGTTGTATCAATAGTAGTGCCTGCTTCACGGACGTGCACTTCCCACCCTTCTCACTCACACATCGACTCAACTCCTAGCGACTTCCAAATCAACTGAACTTTCACCAGCCTTTCACCAACCTTTCACCAGAAGTTTTCTCAGGCTTCAGGTAGATTCTCAACCCGACAACTTCCACCAAGACTAATCTCTGCCACCTACGATTCGAAACTTATCCTGTCGCTGTGCAGGACTGCAGAATGGCTTGACGATTGGTCTACATAACCAAACCAGTCAGAAGTTGTTAATATAAAGACAAATATAAATTATAACGTAACTGAGGGAAATAATAACCAAACGTTATATAAACCTCACAGAATGCCATTAAATGCCACGTGACTGTTCTGTGTGTAGATTTTATTGACGGTAATTGTGATTTGTAACGTTGCCAACTTTTAAAAAACCCAAATATACAGAATATCCCGGAAAGTTCTTACACGACCCTTATTTCCTTAGACGTTAGTAGTGGATATATAATTCCAATTACAATGCCTTAAATAAGGTATCAATTTATCTTACAACAGTTTTACATGAGGAACGTACAATATAAATAAAAACTTCGTAAATATAGCATACAAACAATAAACTGGTCAACTAATTTCGAAGGCAAATATTAGCCTTTGAAAACCCTTTACAGGCGATTACTTGATAGGGGAACGTATTTTTCTGAAAATTACCAAATATTACTTCTTAGACAGTCCCTCATTCCAAAATTTTACCAATTACTAAACATTTCTTCATACTTTATCATATAAAACTAAAAAAAGTTTTATTCTTTTACGAGCAAAATTTACCAGAATCTGAAACATTTAATTTTATGACTTAAACTGGTTAAACTGCATTTTCACGTCTGCGAATCCATAATTTTATTGAGGGGTTGTTTAAAATTAAATTTTAAATTAAAATTTTAAACAACCCCTCAACTGTGTTTTTGGAATTTTGATTTAGTGTTGAGGTGTCGTTTAAAATGAAAATTAAAAATTTCAGTCTATTTGTTTTACACGTCATTTAATCACATATTTTTTGGATTTACCAGGATGTTCCAGAAAGTCTTTTAACTCCTAATAATATATTTAGAAGACTGAAGTTCATTTTCAGTCATTTCCTGTCAAATTGACAGGTCTCGCAATTTAATGTGTGTACAACATCCCATTTCTCACAAAAAAAATTGCTGCAAATTTAGGCCGCTATACAGGGTGATTCAAAACCTGCTATACATGGTGGTTTCTGGTTGAAGAAAAAAATTATATACGTATGCAAATTTCATCTGGTGAAGAAGAAGAACCCTTATGCAAATTTTCGTAACACCGAATGTAGTGTACAATAAATGCCCAAACTCAGACTACAAGCACCAAAAGAAGAAAAATTGAAATATTATTAGGAGTTCAAGAATTACTATGATCCATGAGGCAGGAACAAGACCTGCACGTGGTATGAATGTGAGCAGTTGTAATAGAATGAAAAAATGCCTAGATGCATCCGGGTGAAGGGGGACAAGATAGATCAAGGGGGTGGAACAAATCGAAGTACCTTCCCTGAAACCCGTTCGCTAGAGTAGGAGACAGAACAAGCAATAGTATAAGGTATAGAGGATGAACAGGTCATAGATGTAAAATCTTACTATAAAAGTGATTCACAAATGAATTAAATAAACGAGAATGCCACTAACACCATTATATATTTGCAATTTTTTTACCTTTACCTTCAGTTTAC